>CM060830.1:12342500-12567500 GCA_030762175.1 Metallyticus violacea
TTCGTAAATGTGTTAGAGTTAACCAGCGCTTTTGCCTCTACAATCTTTCGAGATTTATTTTATGTATTTATTTTTAATAGTGTTTAACGCCCGTTTTTACTACTGAGGCATCACAGGCGGTGGTCACTAATGACACATGAGATGAAATGATAAATTGGGAAAGGATATTTTAAAGGAAGAAAGCGTTCCAGACCTAAGTTTAGCGACCTTCCCGCTATTTGCTATTTATGACTAAGGAAAACCCGAAGAAAAAAAATCTGTCAGGGAGGACGGTCCTGGTACGAATCGAGCCCCAGACCTCCCGCTCACAAGTCCGTGCTCTAATGACCTCGTTCATCCTTGAGGGTATCTTTTGAGTGTGTGAAATCAAAGATGTCCATTATTCTTGCAAGCAGTTGGCAGTTTTCACACAGAGACTGTTAGTGAGCACAGAATACAAAATTTCACGTTTCAAATCATAAACGAAATGAGAAATTAAACTTCAACAGTACAGGCCTAAAATTGGCCTATTCTGGTTGTTAATGTTACAGAAACTGGTGCTTTTTTAGCAACAATATGAACTCCTGCATATATTAAACCTGTTATTTTAGACAACAATGTATCTCCTATAATGTCCAGTGAGAGGTAACAATGATAGATGAATCAAACGATAAACATAATAAATGCATTTACAAACATTAGACTGCGTCTAATAACATGGTCAGACACTAGTTTCTTATAGATTATCACTTTAACAGCTACAGTTTTTGCATTAAAAGGCAGGTAAGTGTAAAGATGTAAGCATACATTCCATCAGAATATCGTTAAACTTTTAGTACGATAGACCATGCATCATGGAAGTTTATTTTTGGACAGTCAAAACATAACGACCTTGCGCGGGCATTTTTGTTTTTGTTTTGGAAGCAGGAAAACCAGACTAGCTGTTATCTTTGCTGGAAGCAGAGAATTTCGATTATATAACATACGCTAAAATGGATGCATGCAATTGAATTGCTTTTGGAGCCTTCAAACAATTCAATAGTAGGCACTAGTGCATTCAAAACTATTTCTATTTCATACGAATGCTTAGATCAATGAATGTAAAACCCTCTCCGATCATCAACAGCATTTATTCTTGAATATATAGATGTAATCGATGAATTTGGAGAAAACGAAATATGATAGAAATTTACAATTGAACTATTGAACTAAAGTAAATCAGAGACAAATTGAGACTATTTGTTGCTGAGGAAACTTTCAAATAGTTAAGCTGGAAACGTGAAACAGGCAAAACGTTTCCCCGGCAACATCTGTCTGCACTGAACTACACAGAAAAATGCTCGCATTATCAAAGAAGGCTACGAAAGTATTCCTTTCGTGACAAACCACTGTGGGAAAAATCATTCTGTGCATTAATTTATCTAATAACAAGTATAGAAATCTTTGGAAAACGTAAAATCAGAACTCAGAATACACATTTCCACTATTAAGTTCGATGTATGACGACTTGTAAGTGAAAAGCATCAGCTCAAGAATTAAAATTAACAAGTAGTGTTGTGTCATTATATAGGTAACACATAATTTATTTTGCAGGTAGTATGAAGACTTTTAGGAAAAGATACATTAAAATTATACATTTGAAACGTATTTGTAGTAATTGTTGCATGAATTATGGCGTTTTTGAAAGCATTCTTAAATTACAACCCCTGATTTTTTTCACATTTTTTGATAGAATGCCTTAACACTCTGCACCTTTTATGCACAAGTAAATATGACAGCAATATTTTATCATAATGACATATATTTGTTTAAATTTGTTAGTTCTGATGTCATACATAATCAACGGTGTAATAGCGCAGGCGGTTAGAGCATCAAACCGCACACAGCAGTGGGTTCGAATGCTACGCAACGATGCTTTTCCCTCCTCCTCCTCCTCCTCCTCCTCCTCCTCCTCCTTCTTCTCCTCCTCTTCTTCTTCATCTTCTTATCCTTCGAATTTAAAGGAGATTTGCCACAATTACAATGATTTACTCGCTAAACCACTGGGTCTACGGATTCTAGGATTTGCCTGAGGTTAGCCGACAGATGAATGTGTGTGTGTGTGTGTGTGTGTGTGTGTGTGAATTAGTTGCGAAGTGGAATAAGAGCACATTTCCCACCGTTACATTATTTCACCGCCTAGTAATGCCCTCATTACAGTGATTTGCCCAACCCTATCCACTTTACAAAGTAAAGTGCGCGTGGATAAGTTCCGCTCTCTTCGCTATCGCTCGCTTGGATCCTTGGGCATCACCAGCAGCAGCTGCAGCAGTTAAGTGATTTTAACCCTGCGGGTAACGTCAAGTATGTAAACTGCAGTGCAGAGTGCACGTATGTTAGCTGTTGTTAGACAGCTTTGCAGACATTGTTTCCGACATTTTAGGGGTTCGTTTCAATAAAAATTTTCTCTAAATTAAAGGGGAAACAGCAGTAGAAGTGAGGTATTGGTGGCAGTCAAAAAATAGTAAGTGGGGGGGGGGGAAGCCAAAGAATGTGTACATTTCGAAATAAATGGTTACAATATAAACAGTTTAAAAGTTGGTTAGCTAAGTGTGATGGTGAAGGCATGGCAAAATATATAGTGTATGCTGCTTCGTTTTCAATAAAAACCCAGGGAATGGAGCGGGGGGTGGAGAAAACATTTACAAAGAGAGAAACATAAACTTTTTGTTGCAACAAGTGTTAAAACTAAAGTAATTGAAAACAAATTTAAGCAAACCTTTCTCCTATTGAAAATGAATTTACAGCTGCTGAACTGATGTTTGCATATTATGCAATGATGCATAATTATGGTTATCTTTCCATTGAGGTTAGCGAGTAGCCAGACCGAAGCTTCACTGGGCGTACAAAATGTGAGCTGCTTGTTCAAAAAGTATTGGCTTCTCATTCCATAGAATTAATAGAGAATAACTTAAAAGATGACACTTTTTTCTGTTTCGACAGATGCCTCAAATAAAGGTAATATTGAGTGGTTCCGCCAGTATTAAATATTTTTCTGGGCTTAGTGGAGTTAAACAAAATAGTACTTAGCTTTTATAATGATTCGAGTGAAACAGCTGACAGTATTGAGAAACTGATATTTATGTTAGAGGGACAAAATTTGACAGTTTCTAATAAATCAAGCTTTTGTGCAGTCAAAGCAGTCAGCAACTTATATAATACCCTTGGTTTTTCAGAATTTTAAATCTTTAAATGACAACTTAATTCAAGGGAAGTGTAATTGTTACGTTATCCTCAATATGACCAAAAATGCATGCAAATTATGAAAGTTTAAATCGAGTGTCTAGTACTAAATGTTCATAACGAGTTTTCGTGTTCTAGTACGAAAACTAATGAACTCAAAGGTTCCAGATTCGCCTCAGCCCATGATTTGTACAAAGGATCATGTTCACACTAAGGTAAACGTAATTAATTTCAGTACCTTTAGAAGTGTATAATATAGTATTTGTAGTTAATTTTTAATTTATAGTTTTTAAAGTTAAATTTGTAAAATGGAATACCGCCCGCTTTAAGTGTCCCAACTTTTTATTTCTTCAAGGTGGCAACCCTATCACAAGTCATGGCAACTTTTTCTTTTTCTTCTTCTTCTCCGTCTCGAGAACAAGGGGCAACACGGAAAATCTAAGTTATACGATTGAAAGTATATGGCATTTACTACCGAGTGGTACAAAGATATGGATGGCTTCCTTCGGAAGAGAAGAAAAGCCGTGGGTCCGGTGTCATAAACTTACGCAACGTAAATGAGCCTCAAACCTTAAAGAGAGCCCTCTGAGAAAAATTTATCAGCCGTTTCACGCTCTGATTTGAATGGACGCTGATGGCCTGAGTTGTTAAAGAACATCCGTAAATAAATCAGATCAACAAGGCTAAGATTGTATTCTTGAAAATTTGATGTTTTCGAGACTACCAGCTGAAAAGAGTTTATAGACATTCTGTATAAAAGAAGTGACTTCTGAAATTGCCTCTTATAGAGGGTAGAGGATTTAGGTAGGTACACTGTAAAAATTGTACTCTGATCAACACATAAAAAACTAATTTTTACACAAAAATTATAAATAAATACAAGGTATAATTCATGACAAAGAATATTTCTGCACTTACAAGCTGTTATTCGAACGCTCTGGATCCGCTTGTGTTTCCGTAACACATCTTATTTTAGTATTTTGTTTTAGCAGTAATTTGACGACCGTTTTTATGATGACAATGAGTATCATAGGCGGTGAACACTGGTGGTATATGAGATGATAAGTGTGGTTTTAGGGCGCAAAACAGCTTAGGTCATTAGCACCCGAGATATATGAGATGAAATTATACATTGGAATACGGTTCTTTTCAAAGGAAAGAAGAGCTCCAGGCCTAAGTTTAGGGACCTTTCTGGCATATGAGGACTAAGGAAAACCTGGGAAAAAAACTTAGTAGGGAATTACATTCTTAGCGAGAATCAAAGCTCTAACCCCGCTTGCGGTTCCGTCCTTCTTCTTCTTCTTCTTCTTCTTCTTCTTCTTCTTCTTCTTCTTCTTCTTGTAATGATGTTTAATGTCCGTTTTTACCACTGAGGCACTACAGGCGGTGGACACTGATTGGACACTGATGATACAACGTTCCAGGCCTACGTTTAGGGTACCTCCCCGGCATTTGCCATTTATGAGGACTGAGGAAAACCTGGAATAAACATCAGTCAGAGAGGACGGTCCTGACGGGATTCGAACCCCATGATTCTCACGAGTCCGCGCCTTAACGACCTCGGTCACCCCATGGCGTTACGGTTCCGTCAGTTAAATACATACAATATATTCGTTTTGGATTAACTTCAACAGAAATTAATTGAAAAACCCTTAAATGCTGCAAAATGATGGGAATTGTTGAAATTGTGAAGTATATTCGGCCGATTTGTAATAAAAAAAATAATAATGATTTAGAATATTGTTTGTGGAATAACAGATGTAATAATGGAAAATAAAAAATTCACGGGCTCAGCCGGGATTTGAACCCGGGACCTCCTGCACCCAAAGCAGGAATCATACCCCTAGACCACTGAGCCGCTCTGTTAAACGCTGAATTTTTAGTGTATACAGCACTGAGGCTGGAAAGAGTACACCAGGAAATGCAATGTAGGATGAAAGAGCGGGGGAAGGGGGATGAAGATAGAGTCAAAGAAGATCACTACGGTGATGACAGATTTTTAACGAAAAATGAATATGACAATGAATTGAAACATCTGCCAATAGTATCTTCACATGTACAATTGTAGAGCATGCCTACATTATTCAATATAAAGTAATAGTGAAAATAAGAGACTTTAAATATAGTGGATAACGTAAGAAAGTGCTGTACAGAGCCGTTCTGGTGAGGAATAATGCAATACGTAAGCGCGGTGACATGAAGTAATTTATATGTACTTAGCAGAGGAGAAATGAACACTTGTAAGATATGTAGAAAATTAACTGAGAAGCATAAGATGAATTTAGTAGCAGTTAATAAGGAAAGAGTACGGCAGACAAACAAATCCAGTGGCGGCTCGTACACATTTTTGTTGATGGGGCACACTTACAAAAATAACATCGTATAAAAGACACCAACATGCATTTATCCCAATACTTATATGCAAATATATACTTTTCTAGAAAATATATGTAAAAGTAATTTTATGTACCGGCATTCAATTTTAATTTGACGTAACATATTCTCTACACGTTTACTAAATTAAACAATTCACCTTCACTTAAACTTCTCGTGCATTTCGGATCTTTGTTAATATTTCGCTACGTACTCTTGTTCAGAAACAAGAATTATGTCAGCCTAAACATAAATACCTATGATGCAGCAACATGATTAAACAACATTACTGTCCCTGACGTCACTTCCCCCTCCCTTGACAGTGTATTAAAAACTACAGTAAACAGTATCGTTAAAGGATGCAATAAACAGGCGATATAGTTCTCATTCTACAGATGTTCAACAAATCGGTGAGAGGAAGAAGTGCCAAAACAAGTCACCTCTCTCTAATCATTCAGCTTTACTCTTAATTACGACAATGCTGGTTCTTTTTAAAACGTAATGCTAATAGTTGAGTTACCATTATAGTGGAAGAATTTCTTACAGTTTTGATTCCTCATACGCCATTGGCGCTAAAGAGCAAACAGCTGATGGGAAGTAATAACGTTAACTTCACGACAAACCGCTTAGGGAAGCTCCTCTTGCAGGCGCTACGACAGGGAGGACAGGCTCACTGCGCTTATGCGTGGAAAGTCCACAGATTCCGTGTGCCCTTCGTGAGGTCCGGCTGCGAGCCACTTCTCTCTCAACCCCTTTCCGTAAAACCTCATAACTAAACATTCTGCCCAGCAACACAAGGAGAATCTGCATTGGCTCATTCTCTTCACACATACGCACACCAAATTGTCTTCATTCGCAGAAGTCCCTTGTTGATTATTTCAGTGCCTAGGTATAAAAATAAATAAATAACATAAAAACCTCTTTGGCCCAATCTCATTCATGCACCATGTCGACATTACACTTCCAGTTAAAACACAGCCAAAAGTTTAAACACACATTATAGACAAATATAAACAGTTTTCTCTTGGTCAGGGTCCTGCCCATTCTATGCATGCCTTTATAATTAAAAACGAAAGGATAAGAACCAGTAAAAAACAGTAATATGTATACTAATGTAATATACTTCAAAGGCCGTCACTTGTAGGCCACAGGTAAATATTTTTGAATAAAGAAATCTGAAATCTGCCGTTTAAAACGTGCACCTCTCTTGTATACTGTAATCCAGGAGTTGAAAAATTCAGGGTTGCGTCTATGAAATTCATATGTGAATTGATAATTTATGCAGAAATTATTTAGAGGTATTTATGGTTCAAAATTAAAAGAGAGGGCACGTGCCCTTGTGCCCTTTCGCCACTGCGAAAACCTTAATAAAAAATATATATAAATCTGTTTGAATACTTAAAATGTTCACAAATTAGATTACTAGGACCGTGATATTGAAGCTGGTGTTACATATACCAATTGCGTATCTTGTCTTTTAAGCTACGACATGCAATTTGAAAAATGTTAGTACAGATTAACCAGATAATACGATGTTCATTTCAAAATAAAACATCGTATAATTTTAATAAAATTCATTTTAAATAGTTTATGAAAGGACTGAGACACTGATACATCAGTAAATATAGTATTATGTAATATTCAAGATAATGTATTGAAATAAAAACATTCGCCTATTGTTTGAAGCAAAACCCATTCCCCTTGTCTTTTTGAACTACTCTTCCGTGACCCTATCAAAGAAGGTGGGATTGGATTTCATATCCATGAGTACCTAGGTCGTTTTCTGCTGATATCATTGCTACTGCAGAGAGGTGTTCTTGAGAATTTCCATGGCATTCTTATGCATTTCAAAGATGAAAAATAACAACAACAACATATTAAAGAACGCTCGATTGATACTTTCGTTGAAGGAATTGTTTTGGTTAACTGACACAATTTACTTCTTGTATTTCGCTGTGTGGATCATTTGAAATTAAAACTGGTGACTCCCTTGAAAAGTTCAGAATTAGACCGTTTACTTCAGCTTCATTCTTAAAGATAAAATTTGTACTTGTACAAATTACAAAAGTACAAAGTACAAAGTACAAAGATTTGTACTTTCTGTAACTGAGAGAATTGATCTTTCGAAAACATTTTCAGAAAATTGTGAGAATTTGGAACAATCTAGAACAAGGGTTTCCAAATTTTTAGGTCGTGGAGCACTCCTCAGTGGGGCATTAATTTTCACCTAGCACTTATATGACAATTTTATTTGACGATAGAAAATAAACATTCAGAATTTAGATCTCCAGGCATGTGACATATGCTTTATCAGTTCTTTTCATTCCAAAAAATAATTTCAACTCTAATTTCACTACATACATTAAAAAAAAAAAAAAAAACAACAACATTAAAGCAACACATTTTTTTCCGTGAATTACCTTTGAGGGGGTACAGGTTTGCGATTTTCCAACAGAACTCTGCAACGGCACATACAGCCCATGTCTCCTTGCATGCAATTCATGAAATAATCGATGACATAGTCATCACTAATAAAATATGGTCTTTCGATGTAACTCTCTGCGATTTTTATCTCTCGGAAGGGGAGAGAGGGCATTAAAGGGAAAAGTATATAAGAAAAATCCACACATTAGATGAATTGAAAAATAATACTGTGAAGAAATTTCTTCCATTTCTGAGAGGGAACTGCAGAGGGTATGATTAATTTCATAAGACAATGCCAGAAATGCATGGAAAATAACGGATGCAGTTCCAGCATCTTCTTGCTTGATAATGGTGATCACACACACACACACACACACACAGAGGTACATATCTAAACCCCCACCACACGTGATGCCGCCTCCATATATAAAGCAATTATCAGGAAAGTGACAGCATTTTTATAGGCAGCCGTGAACACTCCGTTCGTTAAGTAGCGATGTGGCTGCTTTTATTGACAGTCTGTTGCACTCTTGTTAGTTCAGCACCGACGCAAGGTATACTATATTTCATATTTATATTTGAAAAAGCATTTAAGTTAATTCGTAACACAGGCAAACCTGAGATGTTTGCATGAAATTTTTGCTCGTTTTAAAACTGGATTGAAGCAGGGATGAACAGTGTGAAATGGGGTTTAAATGCTAAAGTTATGGTTTACTAAAGGCATATAATGAAATTTAAGAACCGTACAATAAATTCTGCGAAAATATATTCTCGGTTTATCTATTTTCACAGATGCAAGTTTTTCACAACTCTTTTTTCTTTTTCAGTAATGTTTTTATTTTCTAATTTAAATGTTTTTACGAGGATTATTAGGGGATTCTTAAGCTTAAAAATAATCATACTCATATCAATACTAACAAAGCATGAGTTTTACAGATTTATTTGTACGGTAGACAGATAGACCAAGACCGACTCCACAACCCAGATTCCAATGTAGAAAAAAATGGCGGCAGCGGATACCCTACTACTGTCAATAGCAAATATGAAAATTTTACCCAGTATTATGTTTACAAGATTATATTATTTATAATTAGAAAATATTTCGATGGTTTTAAATATCTGAAATTATTTACGAACAATATTTCTCATGTATAAACGAAACACAAAATAACATAAATTCGCCTTACATACTATGTAAAAATACATGGTTATTTAACTATGCCCATTACTGTTTACTGCAGTGAAACCATTATAACGCCAATAACACGCATAAATAAGAATAACTAATTCAAGTATTATTAGTGTAACAAACATAAAAATTAATTTAAGAAAATTTTCTGCGGTGCAAAATTAATGGATCATTAAAGCATACATGCATCTACATATTTTACTTTTGTCTCTTATAAAGTAATGCAATGGTTAGACATTACAATCCTCTCTACAAGTAGAACAAGCAATTTCAACCAAACTACTGAAGAGAAAACGCAATGTAAAATACAATTTACCTTATAAGAAAAAGTTGTAGTTCATATTAAGAATATGTCATTTGATTCCAGCTTCAATTGTTCCAATTATTTTAGCACCTTTCTCTATGTCCAAATCATGATCTACCGCTAAACGTGACGTGTATTAATATGTCACCCAGTGAGCAAGATATCATCATCATCATCATCATCATCATCATCATCATCATCAAGGCAACTCACCAAATTATCCAATTTGCTCTATTTGTTGCGTTTTAACCCCTTACTTCCACTGCACTCCAAGGTCGAACTGAACTTCTCCACAGCAAGCATAAATCTTTAAAAAATATACGAAATTTTAATAACTGGACATCAGCATATGGGACAGAAACATATTTATCATAGTCTATTTAAATTAAAAGAGCACAGTCTTCCTTGGCAATAGTTAAACGGATGTATTTGTCTCTTTTCTTAACCTCACTTGCAAAGGAGCTGAAACATATTATAGCACCCTGCTTTCGGAGCTTTCCTTTCATTGCTAACGAAGCCTTGCTGTCACATATGATGGTAGATAGGGAAAAATTGCACAAGGAAGATATCCTCTCTATACATATAATTTTGTTTAATACACACTTCAGTTGTACCATTAATTTCAAAATGTATACTTTATCCACTTCTCCTTTAATGAATGCTCTTTAGGAAAATTTACGTATGATAGTTCGCGGTGCACCGCTATAATTAGTGGGCACACAACAAGAGCTACCCATGTTGTACTGAACACTTTCTACTACACAAGTTTCTGGCGTAATTTCGCTAAATCAATATTAACTTAAAGTAATAAAAAAAAAACAAAAGAACTAACACGCTATTGATTTACTTCCAACTTTAAACCACGTAACTGCAACGAACCAAATACACAAACCTTGTGTTTAATAGCAGGTTTGAAATTCGTTCGCCGCCATTTTGTGTACTATCAATACTGGCATTTACTGAGTCGGTCTTGGATAGATAATCTGGGACAGAAGAGGACACTTTCGATACTTGAGCATTGCTAACGGCTGGTATGTTTAGCCTACGCTTCCAATGGGGCACCTCCGAGAAAAAGGGATAATGTGAGGGAGACAATGGGTGGCTAGGATCTACGGACGATGAGACCTAACATTGTTTTCGGATAAAATACCCCGACGCCCAAGTGCAAACCTGTCACATCGCACCAGCACACTTCGCTCCGTCACTTTCGACTCTTTAACAGAACCAAAGGAATGCAATGAGAGAACGGAAGATTCATGGAAAATTAGACATTCACCTAAGCCCAAATAGAAGCACAAACAAACAAAATAAAATCAAGGTCAGGATGGCTGGTACCCAAGAGATTTGAACTCAGGCTTCCCGAATACGAGTCCCAAGCCTGAGACACCACATCGGTACTTTGCACTAAAGATGACCTTGATAATATAGTAGAAGACGGGTGTGTGTGGTTCAGTGATCATCACAGAAAAGAATATCTCATTGCCATAAGGAAGTACACATCAAGGTTTAATGTATTCAAAACGAACACGTCACCCGTCTCCGTTTATCGATGGGAAAATCAACGCTGTTACACAGTCAGAGTTTCCGGAAGATGTACAACAATATGTTGCTGCCAACTCACCAGCCTAACAACGAAATCATCCAGCACAGTTTTAATTCCCAAGGATTTTGTCTCGGAGGCATCTGCGCAACTTTACCTTGTAAACAAACTAGGTACAAAAATACAAAAAGCAGGCATTTATTTGGAACATTTTCTGTGATTACAATTTTAAAAAGTCCGTCTAGTAGAGCAGCTTTAAAAAAAGAATATAAAATCCATTATTGCTTACTAATTAATGAAATGAAATAAGTTATGGCATTACTATGCGGTATTAGGGGAACAAAATTAGAATTATTGCAATCTATAAGTATCACAAAAGAAAAAACCACATTTTTAGAATTATTATTATTATTATTATTATTATTATTATTATCATTATTATTATTATTATTATTATTGAGATTAAGCAAAAAATCAATTATCTACTATTAATTAAACGACATGTATGACTAATGATAGACAAGACTCTACTGTGTGGGTATTTTATATATGTTTAAATATAACCATGTTTATGAACTGAGTACTAGATATCATCTTTATATTGATTAAAATAGAGAGAAATAAGAGGAAGTTTCGAGTGACTATGTGTATTTAAAAAGATGATGTTCATATGTCTCAATAAAACGAAAACATGTTATTGTTACAATGTACTACGCAAATATACACAATCAACAATATACAATGGGAAGATCCGTTTATTTTAAATGAATCTGAAATTCATTTAAATTTTTACTGTAGTAAAAACAAGTAACGAAAAGGTTTTCTGAAGGTTATTATAGTGTGCTCTTACATACAAATATAATCTTCACGAAAATGCTTTTGTTAAATATAAAATACATGCATCGTTATAAACGGTTAAATACTGACTTAATTTCTCCTTTTATTTTGAAACAATACAGGGATAAATTAAACACCAGAGTGCCTTATCCTAATGGTTCGAGTTCCCTTATTTTAAAACACTATTCTTATTTTATTTAAATTATATATATCGAGTTTATTTGCGAAAAAAAAAAAATATTCGTGCCCCTAGAGCGATTTTTAAATGCTGGGTTTCAGGTAAACCCTCACTCCCAATAGCCCGATTTCCCTGATTTTCAAGAACTATTTTTCTTATTTTATTTAAATGGCATATAACAAGTTTCGTTGAAAAAAATGATGTTGTTAGAGTAATTTTTAAATTTTGGGTATCAGGTAAATCCCCACTCCGAATAATTTGATTACACTGATTATCAGAAACTATTATTCGTATTTTATTTCAGTGGCTCACACCGAGTTTCGTTCTGAAAAAAAATAATGAGAAGGTGAACTTGATTGTCAAGGAATATAAACGAACAAATAAATATAAATGACTAAATGGACTAATTAAATAAATGACTAAGAACAATCGGGAAGCGCGATTCTTCTGCCATCTATCGAAGGCTGAAATTGACGCTCCTAAATGTAGCATTATGGGACCGTTGTCTCAAAGTGGATTATTATGCTTGAATATCGAAAATACATAATAAAGCATATTAAAATTTGCATTATGTCTAAGGAAAAAACAAGGCCCATTTAGCAGGAATGACAATAATCCGCTCTGTGCTTTTTCGTAGAACAGAAAGTTACAAGACCCCATACTTTTGTGGAACAGGGCCCTGGCTGTTGCAACGTCGCAACCGCGCAGCATAGCCAACATTACATAAACTGATGCTAACAAGTGCAATGTCTCTGCGGCCCGGGTATAAAGAAGAAAGAAAGTAGGCTACGTGGATTCGTTTCGCAGCGTATCTAAACAGGGGACATTAAAAATCCTGGTGCTTGAAATAATAACAGAGGAGGGTAATTAAAGTGATAACGCCTTAATAAACTCGTCCCGCAAACGGCATATTTTATGATTAGCCTACAGTTTCAAGCGATAACAGTTGCTCTCTTGTGCGCTTTTATATCAGCTGCGCGTGCTTGATAAGGCGTAAAGAGATTTTTAACGGTAGCTTTATAGCCTGCTGCACAATTTACAATCGCGTTCTTTGCATGAGGTACAAATCACTTAAGGGGTAATTAATTGTAGACTCCTGTAGAGTTCAGAAATTCGATTTATTGTTGAATTAACAGTGAAATACGAGGCCGATTCAATAAAGAATTACAGGCATAATTACTTGCGCTAAAGCTTAACTTTACAATATTTTGTTACCCTAATGCTTAATTGGTAGCGGAAAAGATGTTAATATTGCACGGCACCCATTTTGTTTCTACCTCTTTGAGGAGAATCCTTGCCGTTATATTTTCAAAACATACATTAGTAGAGAGATAATACATTTTTGTATTGCATACAATCATTTAAAGCATGTTGTTAAGCAGATATTTATATACTTTATTTATAGTAAACATATGTTACTATTCTCTCACGACCAAATGTGCTGGAAATCCCCCCCCCCCCATGTATTAAGTACAATTACTGGACAGTAAAGAGAAATAAATCAAGTAAGACTAACTTGAACGAGTTAAACTATATTTCCATGTTTTGCTAAAACTGCATAAAAAAATAAAAAGCAGTCTTAAGAACGAAGTCTGTAGACTAATTTACAGTACTCTCAAATATAGTCTGCTCCTTCATATCCAGCACAGACACATGACACCACATTCTCCTCGATTTTCTTCCAAAAGTTTTCCATTGCAGAAAATGCGTTCTCCTCGTTTATGGACGGTTCTCGGCCTCAGTAGCGATGAACACACGATCAGAAACTTCAGATTTATCACGAAGCGTTCTTTTCTCCCTTCCTCCTGCATTTTTCGTCTTATTCTGTGCATCAGCAAGTGATGTCTGAGCAGGTCTATCCTTCATGGTCTTGCGTTTCTTCTCCTACTTTTGCTAAATTTCTTTTATATTCCCAAATATGCAGGGGTGCCGTATTACCATCATCGCCATGTTATACAATAACCTAAAAGAAATACATTTTCTACTAGCTATGCAACATTTCCAGTTACATTATTAATAAAACTAGTTCATTTACTACATTTCTGGATACACAGGGTCCTCAGTAGTAAATAAACCATGACATAATCTGCATTTCTTTACCTATCAACTATGACCTCAATAATCCGTAAAACAGAAAATCGCACAATGTGTCTACAACGCTTGCAGGAAGAGCACGACTGGAGTATAAACGGTCACGATAAGAACAGTTTGAAGTAGCATTCACTTGATGTCGACATAATAAAAAGCCAAAAAGCAGGGGTACCAAATTACAAGAAGGGGCCACCATCGTTGTTTCCATCTCGGCATGAACAAATATGAATGTATCACTCCGCGGTGCATGGAACCAATATTAATTAGCACTATTTAATCCTACAAACTTCTGATGCAACGTAATTAATCGTTAGCTCTGGTAACTATTTACAAATTTCAATAATAACAAATTTGCACGAGTACCTTTCAACGAATTTCCTTTACGGTATTTTACATTACCAGCGGACCAACACATGCTTCCGCCATCTTTGTACTGAAACTGATTGTGCTGTACAGAGCAACATGTGCGTAAATTACTAACAAATAAAATGCATAATAAGTTATCGTTTACGATTGGTATCTCTCAGAATTATTACAGTATCCTCTAATATGGTTTTCTCAATGAAAACTAGCTCTCGTTAAAGTTTACACTGTAAACTGCAAACTTTAGGGACTACTGTGTGTAATATCAGGGATGTAAGTCGTCTTGGAGCCACACGATTATACTTACGTTGTGACAGAAGTAACAGCGAACGTCTATTATTGCTACTTTCGGTTTCCGCCTGTGATAAGCGAGCAAGTTGCGACATGTTCAAACAGCAAAATGGAGGTGACACGCGACAAACATGCTGATCCGAAATTAGTGCTCTAACGGGAAAAAAACATAAACATCGCTGCTGTCTTTGTGACAGAGAATAGCCGAATAATATTAAGAACACGTTAACAAATTGTGAAAACTTCACAGATCCTATCCAAACGTTGGTAATTAAACATATGTGCATATAGTGGGTTCAAAAACTGCTGAATAAAAGAATGTTCATATATAGGTTTCCATGCAATTGAATGCTGTTACAGAGAGATGTGGAGTTTCTTTCAAAGGTAATCACTGTTGCCGAAACTTGGCTACATCATTTCGATCCTGAGAGCAAATAGCAAAACTCTGTGTGGAAACCTCCATTAAAAAGAAGAAGAAGAAGAGTTGTTGCTTTTACTTGAAAAGTTACAGTCTATTCATTTTTTATGTTCAATGAATGACTTATAGCATGTTATACCTGCACACAACTGTATTTGGGCAATACTACAAAGATGTCCTGAAAACTCTACAATGCCCCATTTTCTTGTAACAAACTGTATGCTGCACCACGATAATGCACAGCCGCACACCGCTAATTTTGTTACTGAATATAACACAAAAATCCATGTGAAGTGTCCATCAGCCTCCCTATAGTTCAGATTTAGCCCCGCGTGACTTTTTTCCTCTCTTCAAATGAATAAACAACTTTGTGGGAGATTTTCTATCATCAGAAATAGTGGTGAAGGCTGCGGAGGTGATTTTGAAGAACCCATAAAAAATTGTTTCAGCATGTCTTTGAAGACTGGCAGAAACGCTGGGACAGGTGCATTGCATCAAACAGAAAATACTTTGAGAAAGATGAGAAATATGAGAATGAGTGAAACCATGTTGCCAAAAAAGAAAGTTATTTTATATTGAACAGCCCTGGTAAATGTTTTTAGTAGATTTGCTGCTTTAGAAAATAGCTACAAGAGAATAAATTCAGAAGTGGAATGTAGCTTTGGGAGGTCATTTCAACGGGAATAAATATTTTTTTTTTTTTCCATTTCTAGTATTTAAACGAGATCAATTTTAATGTTTAGAAGAATTATCATAATAGAATTATGTTCCAGGTATCTTTAGTGCTTCTAATTTCCGAATTGAATTTTGTTTTCTTAGGGCAGTTCCTGTGTAATATCAACATTAAGGAAGATATTAATAACTTCTGTCTCACATAATACACTTTAGATACGTAAATGCCACATTTTGCTCACAGTTTCATCTGCCATTACGACTCATGATGCCAACAAAACCACCAAGAGTTCAACAAGGGTGCTTCAAGCACAAGAAGTTTCAAATCGCATTCTATTCAACTTCTTTGACTTTATTACTGCCCTGGTGGACAATGCTCTGGAGAAACCTGGGCTTATTGTAGACAGCAGTTCCAACATCAATATGAGAGTCGCTCGCCGAAGACGTCGTTCCAAAGGTGAAGAATTGCTATTTGAGTGATAACGGGTCTTTGTTTGCTTTTTCCCCGCACGCTGATCGGGCTGGTGGCGGGAGCACACCCCGCAGTTGGCCACAATTAACCCGCCGCAGATCGGCAAAGCTCTGAAAACGTGGTTACAGTTTTCAAAAAAGATGAAGTTTTTGCTTCCCTAGTTCAATAATGTTATAGGGATGAAATGTTAGCAATTTTGTAGCAGAAAGTGCTAATGTAGGGCTGGCTTCTGCTTGCTGTGCTAACTTTGACGGGGATATTGATCTAATCGCGCGATATTATCAAGTTTCCCTCTGTTAACACAAGACGCATACATCTTTTCTTGTCCAACACTGATCCCGCTTCGTGCCCGGTTCGCGTGCGAGGAAAAACAAAACCAAGATGTAATACATTTCGCCATTTCGAAGAAAAGTCTGTATACTGTAACCTCCTGTAGCTACGAAAGCTGTTCAATAAAGAATTTTAATTTTTTTTTTTTGACAACATACTTTTACGCATCCTCATAATTTTGATGAGATTTCTCAAAGTAGTCCCCGTTAGATGCTATACACCTGTTCCAGCGTTTCTGACAATCTTTAAAGACATGCTGGAAACCATTTTTGAACAGGACCTTCATAATCGCCTCCGCAGCCTTCACCACTGTTCCTGATGACGGAAAATGCGCCCCATGGAGATGTTTATTCAATTTGGGGAAAAAGAAAGTCACGCGGGGCTAAATCTGAACTATAGGGAGAGTGATGGACACACTTTATATTAACTTGTGTGAGTTATTCAGCAATAATATTTGCATCATGAAACCATGCATTATCGTGGCGCAACATAAACTTTGGAGTGTGATATTGGTTTTGCAGAGTTTTCAGAATATATCTGTAGTATTGCCCAATTACAGCTGTACGAACAGGTATGATATATTGGTAAACCATTCCTTGAATATCAAAATATGAGATAACCATAACTGTCTCAGTAGCAACCACTTTTTCTTTTTTTGATGGTGATGATAAAGATTTACACATAATGTAATCAAGTTTCATCACCAGTGATTAGCTTTGAAAGAAATGTCGCACGTTCCTGTAACATCATTTTCAACTGCATGCAACCCTGCAAGCAAAACGTCTTTTCGCAGTCTTGGAACCCACCGAGCACAAACACATCTCATGTGCAACTTTTCAGTTACCAATGTGTGGGTAGCATCCAGTGAAAATTTCAGAATTTCTGAAAGTGCTCTTAACGTTATTCAACATTACAATATTCACAATGACAGAAGAGGTGTTTTCTTCCGTTAGCACACAAACTGGAGCGCTGGATCCAGCTGTTATAGGAACAACAAACTCCCTATAGGCCTCAGCTGAAGATTTGTTGAAATGAATACAGAACATGTCTCATCTTACACACCTCTCAGAGGCGGAAACTGGCAGTGACTCAAATGAAACAAGCATACGTACGTTACGAATTAACAAAAAAAAAAAAAAAAAAAAAACAACAAAAAAAACAACAACAAAAAAACAAACAAACAAAAACAAAAACAAAAAAAAACAGTAAATTAAATTTTGAACAACCCTCGTATATTATGACATTAGTAATTTCATACGATTTCAAAACAATGTTACTACAAGTGCAGATAATTTGTTGTAAACGTTTACATATCTTCAGTATAATGTAAACAGTAAGAATATCATTTTTGAATAGCGTCACCGTAATATTACATGTTTCACTCACTCTCTGTCCCTGAATTGTCCTTGTAAAATTTAAATTAATGAATATAATTGCGCGAAATTTGGCACGGACAAAGTCTGACTTATAAGAAGATGAGTACGGAAGGACAGGAGGATTGTTCAATTCTCTAGTTCGTGTGTAGTGCATGT
This sequence comes from Metallyticus violacea, assembly GCA_030762175.1. Classification (NCBI taxonomy): domain Eukaryota; kingdom Metazoa; phylum Arthropoda; class Insecta; order Mantodea; family Metallyticidae; genus Metallyticus; species Metallyticus violacea. Next base: position 12,360,716 of record CM060830.1, read on the forward strand.
TCGTGAGGGCCGATCGCGTATTCGTTGTGCTTTTGTATTACCAACAATACAGTACGTATAATACAGCATAAACTGGTACACATAATTAACCCCATTTTCTTCCATACAACGCAAGATATAGTAGTCTTTATGGAAATCTTCCATGAGTTGAGGAATCAGTTGGCCACCAAGGAGCCACACTTAGCACACCTCCAGTTCAGTATAGCTGAAATAAGTTCCTTCTTTAAAGAACGTTCGTTTTTATAAAAGACTTGGCCAGATCTCCTGACAGTAGCTGATTTTTTCCTATGGGATAAGCTGGAAGAAAAGTATATCGCAACATTATGTAATTATAAGTATATTCGTTTGAATAAATTTGTTGCAGAATGATGGAGCAAACATAATAGTTAAACTTGAGGTACTAGAGTAGGTCCATAAGTTTCCGGCCTCGCCGATGAGGATTTATCTCCTTCACAAAAGCCTATCTGGTGTCATACCTCACCTGTTAAATAAATAATTGCACCTGTAACTTCTGCTCAGCTGTGTTCAGTTGTTCAGATATAGTCTCATAAAGAAGGCTATGTGTAGAAGATTGTGAAATGTTCAAAATGCAATATCGAGCTGTTATTAAGTTCTTCACAAAAAGAAGGACTTACTCTAAATGAAATTGAACAGCGATGGACGGTGTATGTGGGGGAGCATTCCCCTCACATTCTACCATAAAAGAATGGGTCAAACTTTTTCGAATGAGTAGAGAAAGCATTGAGGACGAAGAGCATGCAGGTCGGCCCTTGGAGGTGCTCACTCCTGAAAACAAAACGCTTTTGTGGAAGGAGAAAGTACGGAAGACCGGCGGCTCAAAGTTACAGGAATAGCAGCAAGGATAGGTCTTTCTAAAACAATAGTCCTTTGAATTATCCATGGACATTTACACATGAATAAGGTTAGTGCAAGATGTGTGCTAGACTTCTTTCCTCAGTCCAAAAGCAGCAAAGAGTCATCTCTTGTGAGGCATTTTTGGAGCTCTGCCATGGCAACGAGAGAAAAATTCTGCAAACCATTGTTACAGGAGACAGAACTATGGTACTCTACAATGATCTCTTGTCCAAAAGAGAATCGATAAAATGGGGCAAACCTGGCGAAGCACCTCCTCTAAAGGCCAAGGTCACTCAACCAACCAAGAAGATCATGGCCACAATCTTTTGGGACTGTGAAGGAGTACTCTTCATTGACTTCAAGGGGAGGAACACCATAGTAAATGGGGAGTACTATGCTGGCCTACTCCACTGACTACGTGCTACCATCAAAGAGAAAAGGCGAAGAAAGCTGAGTGGAGGTGTGCGCCTTCTTCACGACAACCTGCCTGTGCGCACAGCTCTTGTTGCAAAGGAAGCTGTGAAGAAATGTGGCTTCAAGAAGATCGATCAACCAACCTACAGCTCAGATCTAGCTCCCAGTAACTATTTTCTCTTTTCATAACTCAAGAAGGACCTTTGAGGAAGGAAATTTAAGTGTGACGAAGAAGTGATGAATGCTGTTTATGCCCATTTTGCAGACAAGACTTTTGACTATTTTGGGGGGGATTAAAATGTTAATTCAAAGATGTGAAAAGTGTATTGCAATAAAGGGTAACTGTGTTGAAAAGTGGAATATAATTTTTGTCTTTATAACATGTAGAAAATGGTTAGGCCAGAAATTTATGGACCTACCTCGTAATGTCTTAAATGCCACCAATTCGCACTCGCAGGTACCAAGAAATTTGTTGTAAAATGCTGGAGCAAACATAATAGCTAAACAAAGAAGTTCAAACCTAGGGAGCATAAGCTTAGAAAAGACAAAAGCTTCAAATGACACTGCTTTTAAGTGATGATTTGACAGAAAGGGACATTAATGCTATACTTCATTCCTTCTCTTCAAAGATACTTCAGAATGAATACTTTTTATAAGTCATAACCGAGAAATTATGCCGTGGTTGTTGATTAAATGAAATTTAAAAACAAAATCTTTCAGTGAACTGAGTAAAAGTTTCTGTCTGGAGAGGCTTGCCTCGTAGACCCAAGATCGCGGGTTCAATCCTGACCACGGTCGGTGGATTTTTAGGAGTAAAAATCCTAAGTATGGCTTCCTTCGGAAGGGAAGTACAGCAATGGGTCCCATGTTGTACATTTACGCCACGTAAAAGAACCTCAAGCCTGAAAGAAGAGGCATCTGAACAAAATTTGCCGGCCGTTTCATGCCCTGAATTGAATGACCTGAGATGTTAAAGAGCGTCTGTAAATAAAACAAACCAACAAATATGTGAAATTATTCATAGAAAATGTGTGACATAAGATTATCGTTGTGTTTGCATATAGGTATGTTGGTTGTGTATATATGCATGGCAATTAATGTTACCATTTTATTGTGTATTGTATATATATATATATATATATATATATATATATATATATATATATATATTTTATTAAAAGGACGGGATTAGCATGCGACAGTTATACTTACATTTCGGTACATGGAATAAAGTCCATTACTACTTCTAGTCCGCTGACAGTAGCCGGTAAAAGCCTTGATTTTTAAATTTCATTTAAAACGATCATGACAAAATATCTCGGTAATAATTATTGTTAATAATAACAATAACAGCCGTGAAAACCTAAAGAATGTTATAGTTTTGATAAGGTTCACCTCTATCTTGGGTTCATTTTCTGTTTCTTTACAGATGAAGTTTATTTGATATTAATTGTTGTTGTAAGGAATTTAACAATGTTTTAAAATTCATTTATTCACTCGTACTAAACTATATGTATTACTTTCTATTTTATTAGGAAACGTCGCATACAAGAAAAGCTATATCCACAGAGAATCCAGTCAAATCAGAAACACCAATGGCACTTCAAATGAAATACAGCAGGCCAGTCTTCATCAGAATTGTAAAATGGAACCCAATTTGGATGTTGAAAAAAATATTGTTTCAAAAAATGATTATGGAAGCATTAAAAAGACAAAAATATTTAGACGAGAAAAACGCGAAGGAAAGCGAAACGAGACAACAGTCATGTCATCCTCTAGCTTGAAAAGCGATAGTCAGAGGGGGAAAGGGATTATTGAGCTGATGAATTCAAGTGCACTAGACAATAGCAAGCAGTACCAAAGTAAACATTCCATAAAGCATTTACATTTTACTCATTCTTTACAAACAGATCACAAAATAACAAGTAAAACCATCGAGAAGGATGAAAATAATAGATCTAGCACAGCAACAAAAGATCTGAATATAAAACTGGGAAATGAAAATGAAAATCTATCACCCAGTAATAGGAAGTTAGAAATCTGGAAAACAGAAAACGCATCAATAAAAGTTGTTCCAAGAAATACTGACCTGAATAAAACAATGAGAGTTTTAGGGAAAAAAGAGGATGGCCAATTTCCTGTTGACCGTAAATTAGAAGTTTGGACATCTCAGGAAGAATTTTTTAAAATTGATCCCAGAACTGGAAAAAGAAAATTTTCAGAGCCTACATATAGTTTTATGCCCGGAGATAGAAAATTAGAAACATTGGAAGACGAGAAGAAAATGTTGAAAATAGATCCCAGAAGTGGAAAACAAAACATTTCAGAGCCTACATATACGAGTAGTTATATGCCCGAAGATCGAAAATTAGAAACATGGGAAAGCGAGAAGAAAATGTTGAAAATCGATCCAAGAAGTGGAAAACAAAACCTTTCAGAGCCTACATATACGAGTAGTTACATGCCCGAAGATCGAAAATTAGAAACATTGGAAGACGAGAAGAAAATGTTGAAAATCGATCCCCAAGATAGTTCTAAAATTGTAAAGAGACGTGTTGATATTAATAAAACGTCTAAAGTCTAAACATAAGGGAAAATGTAGAAACATTACCCAAAGCTGTATATAACTATTGTGCAAGATAAAATGTTAAACATAAGGGTACAATGTTAAAATACAACAAGTACATTAATATTGTCAAGAATAGAGGTTAGCAATGTATAAAATATATTAGATTAGAGTTCAAAACTTTAATTTTATATTTTAATGATAATCAGAAGAAATAACAAGAAAAAGTTTCACAAAAGATTTTTATAATAAAATGCTTCAGAGAGAAGAAAACAATATATCGCTATAAAACCTCTTGCTTAGCTATGCATTTCCAAAAGACTGAAACCTTTTCTTTCATAGGTAAGTTCAATTAAAAATAACCTGATACCCAAAATTAATATTTGAATGAACGTAAAACTTTTGTTCTACATATCCATATTTACATTTATATTTTTGTTTTGAGTTTCCTTTCCAGAAAATGTATTTTAAGTTTGCATATTCTGTTTCAGATGATGTTGCCACTTTTTAAGCCTGGGGACTATTTATCCATACGAACTATAACAGAATCCTATGCCGTGGTTTTCCTATCTACTTTAGACCAAAACAACGTTTTCTAAGTGTATACATGGACAATATGTCGCCTCTCTTAATATTTTTTCTATCTAATCTGTAATATTTCAATGAAATTCACAGTTTCTAATTACAAACTCTATGCAGAACTACTATGTATTCTCCACAATAAATGCTCAATAATGTTTTATTGATACAACAATATATATATATATATATATATATATATATATATATATCTGGGAAAGCAGCAATTATTGCACAAGTTTTCACTGTTTAATAATTCATTATATATTTGATAATTTGACCTAATTCAAGTTGTTTTGATGTATAAATAAAATTATAATTATATTTTTTGTTATTTGACTCTTTTAGTTTATATAGTAGCATATACATAATTTTGAAATTCAACAATTTCTTTATTATGAAATATAGGTTATGTGAGGTATCAAATATCAAGAAAAGTGCTATTTATTTTTAATGTAATATGTTTAACATTGGTGCTTATGGAATAAAGACAAAATATGAATTAATGCAATAATTCAGTGTTACAGATTTAACCTAACCTATAATGTGGAAAATTTGAAGGTGCCTTTTAGTAAAGCACTTGAAAGCGCATTGTACAGAATATGAATAATTCTTGTTAGTAATTAACTTTTTATATTTCTTTTTGTTGTTTTTTAATTGTGTTTAACGCCCCGCCCGTTTTTACTACTGAGCACCACAGGCGATGGACACTGATGGGATACATGAGATGAAATGATATATTGGGAAATGATTTTTTAAGGAAGGAAACGTTTCAGGTAAGGGGTTCGTGCACAGCCACGAATAGTACTCATAGAAGAAACATTAGAGATGCTCTGGAACGTTCTTCTAAAAAATTACTTGATCTTTTTTAGCAAATATGAATTTCCTACTTCTCTGTTCAAACGGCTACAAAGCTACTGAAGTTAAAACCCTATAAAATTACTGTAGTGCAAGAACTTAAGCTGGGTGACGTTGAATAGTATGCATGACGGAGAAATAGATTCTAATGTAATTTTCTTTATGAACGAATGTTGGTTACACAAGAATCCGAGACACCCGATATTGGAGTTCATAAAAACCTAACCTGCTTTACGAGAAATTCCTGCATGATCAAAAGGTAGAAGTGTGGTGCGCCATTAGCGCCGAGAGAATATTGTCCCTATTTTTTTAAGGAACAATAGTGATAGGTATGCACAAAATACTTTGCAACCCTTTCTCCGTGAATTAACTGTGAGAGAACATAGGTTCGCGGCTTTCCAACGGCACATATATTCCATATGAAATATTCGAGATTGTCATCACTAACAACATATGGCCCCCTCGTCCCCTGCAATTTTTATATCTAGGTATCATTAAAGGGAAAATAAAATACATTAAATGAACTGAAAAATAGCATTCTAAAGAAATCTGCAGAGGGTAATGGTTAATTTCATAAGCCGATGTCGGAAATATATGGAAAATGAGGGAGGCAGTTTCAGTACCTTCTTGCTTGATAATAGTGAGGAAATGTACCTTGTTAAGTGTTAATAATAACTTACGCGATTATCATAGCTGCGGACTTTCTGACACTCGTTCACCGAGATACCAACTTGAACCTACTGCCCGGCATTTACGTATGGAGCGGTCCAGCGAAGGAAAAATTGCCTATTACATATTTCTTTGTTACTGATTGGTTTCAAAAACATTGTAGTTATGTTATATTGAGAACGAATTTTCACAAGCAAATCTATTTGTTTATATTTAAGCCTAGGAAATAACATTTTATTGTTATTTTCATTATCCTGTGATAAAATATTTATTTTCTATAGCATTTAAAATATATGCCTAGTCTAAATTATTCAAATGTTAACCAAAGCTATATGTATGACAACAAATATTAATAAGACCTTTTGTATACTTCTATTTTCATAGATCTTACTTCAGAAGTAAAGGATGACATTTATCGATTATTGGTGAATAAAGACATTGGAATTTCAGCTCTGCATCAAAATAAAGACCCAAAGAAAGCAATTAACTTCAATGCGGTTCAAATGGACAACAAAAATCATGATAAAGGAAAGTTAATAAATCAAGAAATAGCCAAAAACAAGCCCTTGATAGTGTTGTCAAATCCAAACGACGATTATTATGTAAGGCGTAAACCACGATGGCTGCATAACTGGTTTGGGAGCAGTAATCCAGTTCCTAAAGAACCAGCAGGCCACTTTGAACACAAGAAAGGTTCTAAGACTGTTGGAGGTGCTGTCAGCCTACTGGGAATCCCCTTCTATGCCATGGTGTCAGTGGGAAAGGAAAAAGGATCTATTCCCCCATTGGATGCTGTGCATAAAGTTGTAACTACGACAAAACATGGCAAACACTCTTTGGGAATTGGCAGCAATGTTGCTGATTTACCTATGTTTGGTGGTGAGATATTTTATGTCAAAGACAAAGTGAGTAAACAAGGTAACCTGCAGAAACCTATACAGCTCCCTAGTTTACCAATTGTACCACTAGAAATGCCCCTCCTAAATAACAGCACTAACTAGGGGTCCATGTACTTTGCACAGAACACATTGCAAATATGTACCATAACAATAATAAAACATGTTCCTGCAACTTACACCACATTTTGTAATTTTACTGTTAGATCTCTGGTGCTTTGCCATTAAAGGAATAAGGACTTAAAAACAGATGTATTTATTATTTTGTTTATTTATACCATCCAATGCCAATTTCCAAGTTATTCAGAAAATTCAGACTGGAGAGAGCTTTTTTTATTAGTGTTTAACGCCCGTCCTAAGTTTGGGGTACCTACCCGGCATTTGCCATTTATGAGGATTGAGGAAAACCCGAAAGAAAGCTCGTTAGGGAATACGGTCTTAGTGGGAATCAAACTTCAGACCTTCTGCTCACGATTCCATGCCGAAACGACTTCGGCCACCAGTGGCGGTTTGGAAAGAGACGATGATCTCAAAAGAGGATTTTACAAAATGTTTTTAATAGTAAATACTGCGTACTTTATGGACAGACATTAAAGTTTAATAAACTTTAAGGTTGTGGTGAAAGTACGTTAATATTCATTACTCTTGAATCTGCTTACAAGACGTAACTTTGAGTTTCCCAAGACATGGAGTCAGATAAAGGGAGTTTATTCCATCGACTTTTTTTTTGTAAATATCTTAAATGCATAGGACAATTAAAAACTTTTAGTCTGTTTGCAGATCTTACTAAAGCCTTCAATGTGGCGGATCATGACATTATGCTTAAAAAAAAAAAATAAATAAATAAAAAAAAACTTGAATTTTATTTTATTAGGGGTAATGTAAAAGAGTGATTTGCTACACATTTTAAAATTAGAACCCGATCCATAGAACTGATAGAATGGAATTTGCTTCAAAGTCTGGTGAACCACAAGATTCAATATTGGGATCAATTCTATTTATTATATATATATATATATATATATATATATATATATATTAATGACCTCTAAAGCATTAATTTCGCTTGCAAATATGCTTCTGTTTGCTGATAGTGCCAATGGTATATCTGGGAACCCAAGTAAAGTTACTTTCCAATCTTATGTCGGTGATGCAATGCAAAATCTAAAAAGTTAATATTAAATAACTATATGAATTTTAATGAGTATACTCTTGTTCAGATTCACACAGCATAAAAAATGAAAATCCGCTCACATATAAAGAACAGTAATAAATAGTTCAACATTTTTAGATGTTAAATCTTGGAATGAACACTTTTTATCTAATGTAATAAATAAGCACAACATTTTACGCAATATACTTATTAAGTACGAGGTGTTCTTTTTATTTATTTGCCGAAGCTCTTTAACAGCTCAGGTCACCAGCGTCCCATTCAATTCAGGGCGTGAAACGCCAATAAATTTTGCTCAGAGGCCTCTTCTTTCTGGCTTCAGTTATTTTACGTGCTGTAAATGTACGACACGGGACCCACGGCTTTACTTCCCTTCCGAAGGTAGCCATACTTAGGATTTTACGCCCAAAAAAATCCATCGACTCTGATCAGAATTGAATCCGCGATCTTGGGTCTACGAGCAGGAGCTATACTAAAGATATATTGCTTATATATTCCCTTGTGGTATACCCTTTTGAGAAGCTGGGAGTTTATCTTCTTCTTCAGCCCGTGGTGGGCCTTGGCCTGCCGTAGCTGTCTTTGCATCCTCTATCTCCGTCTTAAGCTTCACTGATAGAGGGAAGTGTTGCAGGGGAGCAAGTGATCAGCATGCAACACTTCACCGGTCGCCTATCACGCGACTCTCTACATCGCAGAACGCCAGCTCTCCATCAGGCAGCTTCCCATTTATCCTCAAGAGGTTGGTGCAACCCGTTCCAGACCTCCCTAAATTAGAAAAGTTCCTAAACAGTACCGGAAGCTTCCCGGCCGGTAGTCAGCAACGTTTACTAGACCAAGGAGGTAGGCGAGTTGATCATCAAAAAGAAAACAAAGAGTAATGCAGCAATTCACCATGCTCCAGTAACTCAATTTTTCAGGAATTAAATATTCTCACATTCCGTTCAGTTTTAGAAAATGTGCATTTTTTATAATAGTAAATAGCTTTTTAAGAATAATGATCATCAGCTAGATCAGATTAGCTGAAATTGATTTTTTTAGTGTTTAACGCCCGTTTTTACTACTGAGGCGCACCCCAGGCGGTAGGCACTGATGATTCATAAGTAGAAATGATAATTTGGGAAAGGATTTATTTTTTAAGGAAAAAAACGCCCCAGGCCTAAGTTTAGGGTATCTCCCCGGCATTTGCCATTTATGAGGAATGAGGAAAACCTGGAAGAAAACCTCCGTCAGGACGGTCCTGGCGGGATTCGAACCCCAGACCTCTCGCTCACGAGTACGCGCCTTAACGACCTCGGCCATCCGTGGCGGTGTTGACACTAGTGTAAAAAAAAAAAAAAAACATTATGTGTCATGTAAGGTGAAATTCTGTATAAAAAAATATCATACTTATTTAAAAACACTTCAAGCACAAAATTTTAAAAAAAATGTTTTAAAAATTGTGGAGGAATTCTTGGAAACTAAATTAAGTTTATATAAGAGCGAAAATCCAAATTTTCAAACAGAAACTATGCGCAGTTCTTTGTTGGCAGCCATCTTAGGTGATCGGTGTAACACGTTTCGTAGAAATTGTTAATTGTGAATATCGCGAAGTGACAAAATATTTTTATTTAAAAAAGTGGCTCAGAAACAAACTGGGCTGAAGGAAATGTATGTGTACTCTGCACCAAAACTCAAGAGCATTTATTACTGGAAAAAATGAATGTTAACGTGAACGTACGAGCACTGCAGATGCTGCATGTTCCGAACGCTCGATTGAAGCTTCTTCGGAAGAAATGACCGATAAAATGCATGGTATCGTGATAGAAGACCGCCGTATTAAGATACTTAAGATTGCTGAGATGGTAGGCATCTCATATGAACGGGTACATAATATCTTGCTGATGTTCTGCATATGAAGAAGCCGATTGAGCGATGGGTGCGGCATTTGTTGACTCCAGAACCAAAACGTTCGGACATTTCAAAATCGTGTGTGGAAAAGTTGCAGCATAATCCCAATGACTTTTGGTGTCATTTTGTGACTGAAAACGAAACTTGGATCCACCACTACACCCCGGAGACAAAGCGGCAGGCAAAACAGTGGGTTGGCGAAAGTGAAAGTGCGCCGCATGCTGTGTACGTTGTGTCTCATGTCTTCATTCCTGGTTGAATCATAAAATATTATCAATGAAATTTGCTATTACAATGATTTGGAGAGAATAATCAAACCAGTTCCTCGCAGAGTCAAACTGCCTGTTCCGACTCCACCAGAGGCGTAACGCAGAAAGGTTGCCCCTCCCTCCTGCAATAATTAATTTGGTCCCCTTAACAAAATTATTCATGTTCAAGCATATGGGTTCAGTGGCATGTCTTCGACCGTGGGAAATATGAAATTTGATAGACTGACGGGACTTTGGAGGAGCCGGAGGAATTAAAATTTGCCGTTGTTATTATTATTATTATTATTATTATTATTATTATTATTATTATTATTATTATTATTATTATTATTGGTGGCGACGGTGGTGGTGTAAGAAATTAGGAAATAAAGTAGTATTATTCCTAGATGCCTAAATACATGGTACATCGCTTATCTCCAATATCTAGCACAGGCACACTGTAATGTGTAGAATGCTTAAGGTTTATTGGAAGCGGCAAAGACGTCTAGTATTTTTGATGCAAAAATTACCATTACTTCACTCACGTCAATTCTTCGTGCTCTCTCACACTCGATACTTAAAATACTGTTCACTTAATCGCGCTTGTGACAGAATGCCACGTAAATATGTTTTATTGTTTTAATTTGGAAAAGGATCGCTCACTTGAAGCAACTGTTGCAGGTAGAGAGAGAGAGAGAAAATTAAGGCAGTGCAAACGGCTGGTATACTGGTATAATTTTCGATTAGCAAGAGGTTTGTCAATTCCCGAACAGACGTTCTGTCTTTTTTCTCGTTCCTAATGCATTTTTGAAACACTGTAATTGAAATGAGAAAATTGTTAAGTCTTCAACATACTGCATTGATAAATGTTGTGCTTTACTATGCAGTTCTTCGTCTTTTGCAGTAGACAGAATCTATGCAGTGAGTGCACTGAACAGATACTTACACATTTCATGGAACTGAACATAATTTTGATTTGATTAACAATGATAGTAATATAAATTTACTTGAAAATATTTTTCAGGATCTGACAGACATTTATCTTGAACCAGTTTATCAAAATGCTTCAGTTTTGCGGAATTTCTAGTTTTCAAATTTGGCATCAACTTTTCATTGTTTCGCAAGAAATATGCTGGACAACAATACTTCCTGGAAATTATTTCTGTAGTCATTTAGCAAATTTGTAGCTGTTTGGGGTAACAGCTTGAGAACGATCAAGGTCGTTAGATTGTAGTAATACTGGCCTCATTACAGTTGATTGCAGTTAGTGCCTTCAAACACCTAAATAACCATGTCTTAGAGCTTTTACTGAGTTCAATCATGATGACCAACGTATATGACAAAGCTTTTTAAACAGTAAGAGGTTAATGATATTGCCTCGCTTTGCACTTTGATTGAAAAACAAAGTCATTCAATTATATCAGAAGTACTTTGCATTTTTGAACTAAGGTATTTTTAAGATTGTGCACATGTTCCTGTAGTACCGGATCATACTTAGACAATAAAAGATTTCCACAGTGATCTTTCCCTAATTCTTCTCTATGACCTCGTAAAACTAGATTACATACTGCTGATGCAATAACAACATTAATTAAGTGATCAAGTATTTGTTTCCATGTGTTAATTTCTCTCTTTAATGCACATTTCATTACAATCTACAGTTCTTTTCTTTTCCAGACATTATAAACAACACATGCCTTCAGATGGGAATGAGACATTTCGTGTGTTAAAATTTTTTGATAAACCCTGCCAATCACGAACGTCCTTTATCCAGACAAATTGAAAAGAGGCCGAATTCCTGTTAGGAAATAACCAGAAGGGCTCAAATTTCTGCTGACACAGATGTTAAAGGAACAAGCTTATATTTTGTTACATTTTTTATGTGCACTTCTCCTGGAATTTCCCCATCTTCACCAACCAAAACATCTATCACATGAACCAGTACAGCAGTTCCAGATTTTTTTTTCATTACATCTCCCAAATGCACCTTACTTTGTTCCCAACTTCTCCCTTTGCAGCACCAATTTTCACTTCAGCTTCTTGCACCACTGACACCTGAACCAATAAAGGGTTTCTTTTGTTTCAGCTTTTCTATTTTTGAGGGAGAATGAAACATTTTCCTTTATGTAAACAAGATCTTGCTTCAATGTTAAATTTTTCAACAGTTCCTTTGCAGACAAAACACAAGCTGTACTCTCAGTAGGAAGCCTTTGCCATAGCAGCAATGTCACCCCAGTGTTCCGCATAATATAGAACTGCATCTATCCAGGTGCCCCAGCGTGTTAAAATAGGTTGATGAGGAAGAGGAGTATCTGGAAGTTTTTCCTTGAAGAATGCAATGCAAGATGGAGCTTTGTAGAAAGTTTTCTTCATATCAGAGTTAAGGATATTGACTTGCGGAAATTCAGTCCTTATAGTTTTTGAGATCCGGTGAAAGGCATGGGCTAAACAGGTGACGTGTATAAGGGCTAGGGTAGAGTGTTTTCAGAAGAGAAGAGGCTGAGATCATACAGAAAGCAGCATCTGTGCAGAGAAGGAGAACCCTAGCTCTCTTCAACAACAATAGTAAACTTATGTTTATAACCATTGACTTTATGGAACTCTCTGGTTGCTACAAGGTGTGGAGAGGAAGGCGTATCCAGTTTACCAACTATTATAATTGCAATATATCTGTTGAAAGTATCTGTTGTCAATATTCAAATTTTGTCTTCCTGAATGTGAACTCATGGGTTTTTGACAGTATTTTTCCAAAAATTTATGGAATACCTGATTTTACAGCATATTCCGGAATCAGATGCTATCAATGCCTTGCAAAGATCTGAAAATAAATTGTCAGTTGTTCCCCAACTCTGCAGCATATTCCATGGTATATTAGATGCTATCAATGCCCTGCAAAGATCTGAAAAGAAATCATCAGTTGTTGTCAAACTCATAGAAGTTTCAGTCAGTAGAGTTATTTTGGTAAATTCTTTTCTTTAGCTCTTCTTGTGTATCCTGCGCCATTTACATGCTGCTTAATGTGAGATTTTCTCTCGTGTAAAGTCTGAAAGAATGGATGGCTTTTGTAAATATGATTAGAAATGAATAGTCTAATTGATTTAATTTTCTTCAAATTGATATTCAAATAACTATAAAGCCTATCTCTTGAATGATGATGACGACGACGACGATGATGATGATGATAATGATAGTAATAACAACACAATACACTCTTAAGAAAGTTCAAAAGCAGCTGCATTAAGAAGAGGGACTAACAGAGGTTAAAAGCTTTAGTTTCTAAAGATGATATTATTAGTTGTATTAATATTAAATATTTATAGCTCCAAAAAAGAAAAGATCTATGATTTTTACATTTCTTAAACATTAAGTTACCGGTCTGCCTATCCTAACAAAGAAAATGTCCAATTCTTACCTGGTTGTTACACAAACAATAAAAATTATTTTCCTGTGATAAATAAGATCATTATAATCCATCAGCCAGGAATGTATTAAAGAAGATTCCAAATACTTTTATTTTGACATTGTTTCTCTTCACACTGCTGTGCAATACAACTGACACAATACAGGATATGAACACCCATACACACAGCTAAGAAAACTAGAAATGAAGTTTAAACTATCTATTGCACATTATCATTAAAGCATTCAACAGGGTAGTTGTTCAGATGTTAATCAGAAGCATGTCAATTGTTGATATGGCTAGCCATGAATGGTTAGTTTTTCATTATTGCAGAAATTCGCCTGTAGACTTCGCACGACAATGTGATGCTGTGCCATACATGAGATAAAATTAAATAATTTCTAACTTATTTGTTTAAGCAGTTTTAGGCACAAAATGGCAGAAATAGGTACTGATTCCCATTTTAGGTCATTTTAGACACTATAAAAGCGTTTGCAAAGATTATAATTTTGCAAACATTGCAATTATTTTGCATAGTTTTACTAAAGGAACTAAATAGGCATTTGCCTAAAAAGTTGAAGTTTACTTAATAATTAGGAAGAGTTTGCAGTTTTTGATACACATATCTTAAAGAATTGTTAAGTGTTTTTAAAGGCTTTTTGGCTTTCTCTATACACTTAATCATATTGATTGTGTATATAATGGTATAAAATGAGCAATGGATGAAAATCATTCAGACATTTTCTGGCAATTTGAAGAATAGTTTTTTATAGACATACCAATATAAAAGAGGGAAATGAAGATAAAGGGTTGCATAGCTATTAACAGCATATCACCAAAAGCAATAAAATGTTATAAATAATTTTAAGATTTAGATAAAGGAATCTTCATCTTATACAGTATTCTTTGAAATGTATTCAAACACATTTAGTGATAAAACATCTCTCACCAAAAGCTCTGTATCAAGATGAATTATGAGAAAAAAATAATTATTTTCTGGTATATATTTTGTTTTTTCATTAAGGTTTCCTTTGCAGATATACTAAGTGCAGGTAACGTTTATTAACTGATATATTTTAAGTGGAGTGTTTGCATGAGCATGTGCATGTATTCCCTATTAATTCCTTAAACCCTTTGACTGACATAAATAAATATGTTATGGGCACTCTTTAGAACCAGATAAAATACAGCCTACTATATTAAAAGTTGGATAATTTCATCCCCTTGATGAAATCAAACTTTTATTTCAAGTGTTCAACCAGTCTAGACCAAATTGCAGCTGTTCCTTAGAACCATGATTCACTGCCTATCTGATTTTTTCCTTCAGAGGATGAAGGCATATTGAAAGGGTAGGAAATTTCATGTCCTCCTCTCTTAGTGAAATTTAATACTAAGAGGGCTTTTAATGATATACAAGATGAGTATGACTTTTTCAATTTCACACTAGCATGTTTCAATTCCTTAACAATCAAATATTATAGTTTTCACATATTTCATTTTTATTTATTGTTTCATTAGCTGATGACACCGAGCACTAAAAATAATAAAAAGTTCATCATGCAGGAGCTGCATAAACTAAGGGAATTCCTGAGCAATTGAATTTGTGAATGTTATATTGTAGAGCACTACAGCAGAGAAGTTACATATTCAGTTTACAGAAATTGGGAAGAAACAGTTACTTGTGTGTCTAGTACTAATTCAAAACACTCACCTATAGCCATTTCCCTTTTTTTGTAGAAGACAGGCCAAGCCGTGCAATTAATAGTCACAGTAATACAGTGATAGAGATTCTCTGTTGTACTGCACCAATATCTTAGCTTCAGCCCACGTAAGTTTAACATTTAACAACAGACAACTCCATGTGGAGTGGTGTAATAGCTTCAGTCAATAGCAATTTAAGATTAACAGCAGACAAACGTACAGATGCAGGAGACTTTATCAATCTTATTGTTTGGATATTGAGTAACCGTCACATCTAAAATTTGTCGCCTCTTTTGATACTGACTGGGTTTATGATGAGAGTGATAGTAATAGTTTAATATTTCACAGCTGCTATCTTCACAACATGCTTTTATCAAAAATAAAACATGTGCTCATTATAAATTATGTCTTAATTTGTCCTTTTTTTTTTAAACAACTGAGAGAAAATCAAATGCTAGAGTGCTTTTTAAATTTTGGTTTTCAGGTATACCTGTACTCCTAATGATCTGATTTCCCTAATTTTCAGAGACTGTTTTTGTTATTTTATTTAAAAGTTATGTACCAAGTTAGGTTGAGAAAAAAACAAATATTGCTGCCATCAAAGCAATTTTTAAATTTTTGCTTTAGGCTAACCCCTATCCCCAACTGTTCAAATTTATTGGCTAACAAACTCGATGTTTTGCTTGTTTATTGATTATTATATGCTGAGTTGTGTTAAGAATAAACAAACCAGTATCAACATGTTCAACCAACTACCACCTTACTGAAACTAAGTTACTATACCTTATTTTAAAAAGTATATTGTTGGTTATGGAAATCCTTTTTATTTTATGAATGAATTTTATGATATAGTGATATCTTGTATACTTAAGTGTGATTATTACTGTTTAGCTTAGATGAAGTCTATTTTTCTAACAGCTTAATGATGGATAATAAATTGATTTATTGATTGATTTTATATTTGCAGAAAGCAAAAATGCCACAGGAGCCATCATAATTTAAAATAATATCTATGTTTTCAATAACAAATGAACTGAAAATTACTACATACCTTACGTTCTGAAGCTGAAGCTAATATTGGCATGGAAAAATAAATTAGTAGGGGAAAATAAAGGGTGCACCTTATTAAAGTATGACATTCCTTTCTTTAGAGGATTAAGATTCTTGAGAGAAAACACCTGTAAGAAATCAGGTGTGCAAAAAAAAATTATTTGAACATTTATATTTCTTACAACTAAGTTGCAAAGCAGGTAGAATGCCTTGTAGAGATGGGGATAGAGAAAAGTGGCAAAATCTATTAAGATACAGCAAAGAATCATTGTTATACAAACTTAATTTCATGAAAACTTCAAATTAGTTGTAAAGTTGTTTTTTGCATTGTAATATATTAATTGGGAGCAATAAATAATGTGTACAATATATTATGTATATATTATTATATTTATAATTATATAAATTAATAATTTATATTATATTTAGATAATAGCTTAATTTGTACTTTATTGATGTTCAATAGGAAGAGAGAGAATATGTAAATACATACATAGTAATCTGGGTCCTACATTAGCACTTACCTAGTACTTTCAACTAAATGTCCTTTAGAGTACTTCATACAATTAAGAGCAATTTATATTGAAAATTCCACATTATACAGGTGAGTTTATTATGAGCGGTAATGGGGCTTCAGCGGTAGTTTGGTAAAATGTGAACTTATGTTGTAATATGGCCATGAGTACTGGCTGTGTGGCCTATGTAGCCCTGTCAGGAAACTCAAAGATTTTTAACTGAGAACCCAATGAACAAGAATTGATGTTAATTCTCTAATCAGTACTACATAAAATTATAAATATATTTGAAGTTATTCCTGTACACCTGCAAAAAATATTCACCAGCACATTCTATATACTGTTACATCTCTCTACTCAGTATTACTAAAACTATAAATATATTTGAATTTATTCAAGTATATTTGCAAAAAATATTCACCAGCACATTCTATATACTGCTACATTCACTAGAATAAATTTTGAAAGTAGTCAGCCACTCATTTTCATCATCGGCAACTAATAACAGTTCTTTCTGAACTGCAAAGTAAGTGATCAAATAATTGATTCTTCACATTTGGGAATAAGGAATTGCAATGCTAAATTGGGGCTAAAGTACATGAAATATCCCCAAATACACAAATATCAATGAACTGACATTAACAAGATCATATAAATTTACATTTGCAGACATCAAACACCTTCATAAGTTAACAGCTTATTACTTGAACTGACTTAACCAAATCCACTACATCTGCTGTTGTTGCATCATACAGTAAAGAGTCTGCTCAAAACATTTTGTGCCTTTTTTTTTTATGCTTTATATTAACACATTGTATTATTTCAAATATATTTCAATAGATATAAGGGCTGTTGATAAAGAACAATCATATTATTTTGACAACATAATAGTTTTGATGATTTAGTTTCAGTTTTATTCTGCCATTTGCAATATTATTTACAAAGCATCGTCAATATTATAAAGGATAGAATACAAGTTTACATTGCAATTAAACAGGTAGATATAAATACAGATCTGAATAAATATAGATGCATATCCCATAGTAGTCCCTATTTGATGCAATGCACCTGTCCCAGTCTTCAAAGACATGCTAGAAACTCTCAGAATTTCCTCTGCAGCCTCAACTGCAGCTTTTGATGATGTAAAATGCCCCCCATAAAAGCGTCTCTTTAATTTGAAGTAAAGGGAAAAGTCACATCTGGACTATAGGGAGGATGAAGGACATACTTAACACTGATTTGTCTGACTTATTCAACTACATTTGCGATGTGCAGTTGTGCATTATTGTGATGCAGCATCCAGCTTGTTGCACATGTGATATGGCCATGCAGAGTTTTCAGAACATCTCTGTAGTATTGCCCAGTTAAAGCCATGTGCTCAGGTATGACATGCTGATGAACCATTCCTTAAATATTTAAAAATGAAATGATCCTAACTTTCTCAGCAAAAGCAATCACATTTGCTTTTTGTGAGGTTAAGTGATAATAGAGATTTCCACATGGAGCTTTGCTGTTTCCTCTCAGGATCAAAATGATTTGAACAGTTTCATCAGCAGTGATTACCTTTGAATTTTCCTGTAACATCCTCTCCAAATGTATGTAAAACCTTTATGCAAACGTTATTTGTTTGGGAAGCAGCTGTCTTGGAACCCACTGTGCACAAACACATATCATGTGCAACTTTTCAATACCAACATGTGCATGGCACCAATGAAGTTTTCTGAATTTCTGAAAGTGTTATAAATCTTATTGAACAATTCTCTCTCACAATGACTGAAGCCAGTGTTAGTGTTTTCTTTTGTTAGAGCACAAATTGGATTATGGGGTTTACTTTCCTTAGAAATTGATATTTGATAATTGATAGTCTGCCCACTTCAACATTTTAAATCATCTTTGAACCTTAATATGCGGGAGAACAAACTCTCCATAGGTCTTCTGTAACATTGCATAGACCTAATCTGAATATATATTGACACAAAAGCAGAAATTCAGAGCAGCATATTGTTTGTCATGTGTCACCTTCCATTTGCTGTAAACAGAATTGAACATGAGCCTGCACACCGCATACAGGCAGGAACCAGAAGAGACAAAAATTAAATTAATAGCACATGTAATGCATTAAGGTACCAAATTATTGTAAAGCTAAATTTTAGATAATTCTTTATCAAATAGCCCTCGTAATATTAATGATGTTTGAAGACAGGTACTTTTACTTATGTAAAAGTTTAATATCTTAAACAATTTCAGTTATTTTAAGCTTTAAAAATGATAATACATTATCATGAACTGTTTTCCTGTTTGTGTGACTGTATATTATCCAACTGTTGTATTTGTTTTGCAGAAGAGATGATGGTCCATAACAAACAAATGGAAGCACTGAGTCGAGCTGCTAGAAGCCCACAGTTCCTAATGCCTTGGGGTCGACATAAAACTCAAGCCCAAAATAAACAGAAAAATAGAGAACTGGGGGTAAAATTGCAAGAACCATTTACTGGCATAGGAGCAGCACTCGGTTTTTTTGCCAATAAAAAATCCAGGAAAACTGTTGAAATGTATGACTCAGAAAACCCACCTGTTGCTCCAATTTATCCATATGGGATAATGCCAAATGTGCCATATGTACTTCCTGATGTTATCTCACCACCTGTTAATGGTTCTTTAATGCCTATTCCTGGCACACCTTTTATTCCTCCATATCCAATAGAATCAATTCCAGCACCCATAATTGGCTAAGTATCATCAGAGAGTTCTCAAAATTAGCAAAATTTTAATGTTGAAATGGTGATACTAAAGTTAGGAAATATTTTGTAAAGAAATGTGTAATTCTAGAACTTTATATACAGAGTTCTGTATCTTTCTTTTATTGTAATATGTAAAAACAAGTGATTTAAATATATTAGAATTATTATTTTAACATCCTTGAATGATGGTGAACAAGAAGATTTGAGTAGAACATAAGCTGCTATAATGTAGTTCTTAAGAACACCCGCAGAAATAATGAAAAGCGATTAAAGAATAACATGAACTTTAGAGAAGAAAAATCAAACGTACTTATAAAATATCTCCCTTGAAAGTTCATTTAAATTTTTCAACACCTAGCTTAGCCAGTTTTTAATATCTGAATGGATAATGCTTCTGTACTATCTAGCACATCCATTGCTTAAAATAGGTTGTTTATATAGGATGAATCACCTAAAACTTGCACCGCAAATATTTCTGAAATGGAAGGTGCTATTGATATGCTGCTTTCACAGAATTGAAGTTTAGATAAGGGCTCATAATTGCACCACATACACAGATATTAATAATAATTATAATGTGTATTTCTTGAAAAACACATAATTTTTTTCAAATGCCTATTGATATCAAGAAAATAAAACTAGAGGAAATTAGAATGTCAAAGGTATTTTTGCAGGTTTTTAATGCAAGTAGTTTACAAACTATCATAATACGAACAATTTAAATATCAGTTGTCTGCTCCATTTAACTGCTTAGTTACTAGGGTATGATGTTTGTACGTTTATTTTTCTTATTTGGGGAGCATGTTTACTTTTTTATTATTTTTTTATTTATTTATTATTATTTTCCCCCCCTTTATTTCCAAGAAAATACATGTTACATTTTGTATGTATGAGTTTTTACAGTACATTGAACTGTACAGTGCAAAAACTGGTCTTCACAAGTTTACTTCAAAATAATGACCACCAGCTTCCAGTCTGTCATATTAAGATTGTTGCACATGTTGTAGCATTTCAGCAGAAGTTTCAGAACAGGCAGCTGTAATATGTCATTTCAATCTTCTGATGTAGTTAGTATGTCTTTATAGGGTGTCTTACAGCTTTCCTCACAGGAAATGTCTAAAGGAGTCAAATCTGGTGAATGGCCAGGCAATAGCACATCAATAGCATCTTCCATTTCAGAAATATTTGTGGTGCAAGTTTTAGATGATTCACCAATTTTTACTCATATACTGATTCACATAGTTTTTGAAGATTGTTAACAAACACAATATTTCATAGACCATTTTCAACAATGAGCACATGCTATTTCACTATATATCAGTTCACACTATATGTGAACAATATAGTACATACACACTATGTATGTACTATATTGTTGCTAACACAAAGGCACAATGACATATCTTTGAATAACACTACTAATGTGGACAGCAAAGTTGTAGTCAGCCATCATGGGCTAGACATGCCCTTCTGTAACTATACAATGGATAGTCATTGCAATAAAATAAAAGAATGCCACTAGAAATCAATGGGGCATTATATTGACATAGATAATTAAATTCATTTTAAGCAACATTCTGAGATGACTACCAGAGTCAACCCAGATACCTACCTACCCAACTTTTACAAATGATCCAACCATCATTTAACAGCTGAGGATGTGGACAATTGTTCCACAAAACATGTCCTGAGTAAATCTAATATAAGTGAAACTATAAAGAGTGTTCCAGAGAGAATAGGTTATTAATGTGTGTTTCGCTGTGTTTGATTTCAAACTGAATTAATATTGAAAAGGATTTAACATGATACACATGGGTAACTTATTTACACACTTCACTTACTATATTTTCCTAAGTTAGAGCAATGTTTCCGGAACCAGCGTTACCATCCTCAGCTGTTGACCCAGTGGTTTCTGATGCTTGTGTTGGTCCCTTGCAAGTTGTTGTGTGAACTGTGTTGACCTCTGATGGATCTGAAATGAATCTAGAAAGGTGATCCCATGGTGGAAGGTCAAAATTCATAACGATTTTATGATATTTTAAGATGAAAATATTCTCCCAGGTGGCCAATTCAAATGGATTCTTTATTTCTTTTAGAACTTTTATCTATGGGTTTATTTCATGATTTTGGCTCCAATAATGATGGGCCACTGCAGATTATTCTGTCTGTATAAATTTGATGATTCTAAAATGTTCTTTCTTCCGGATTATCAGATTTCTCTTGGTTTTTCCTATGTATTTCAAATTACAATCTAAACATTCTAAGGCATATATTCCTGATTTCTTTTCTATGAGTATCTTGTCTTTTAATTTTGAGCTTAAGAGGTTCTTGATATTGTATCTGTTGATCGGGGCTAGCTTTATATTAAATTTTTTGAAAACCTTTTCGAATTTGTAGTGCAGTTATGGGTTATATGTAAATTTGCATTATCTTGTAATGTCTCTGATTACTTCTAGAGTTGATGTCTCTCTTATTGTTTTCTCAAGTTTGTATTTGTTGATCCTTTTTATTATGGTTGAGGTGTTAAAGCCATTGTTTATGGCTGTGTTCATGATGTATTCAAAATCATTCTTGTATTCTGTGGTATTGAGAGGGATGTTGACCAGTCTAAATGTCAAACTATTGAATACTGCATATTGGTGTGGTACTGGGTTGAATCCGTTCTTTTTTTATAT
This sequence comes from Metallyticus violacea, assembly GCA_030762175.1. Classification (NCBI taxonomy): domain Eukaryota; kingdom Metazoa; phylum Arthropoda; class Insecta; order Mantodea; family Metallyticidae; genus Metallyticus; species Metallyticus violacea. The sequence continues at coordinate 12,382,941 of CM060830.1, forward strand.
AATTATCTGTATGTGTCGACTTAGGATATATTCCAAACTGTATATTATTCTCTTTTCTGATTAGTTTTAAATCTAAGAATGGAAGCCATCTGTCTTTCTCGATTTCTATAGTGAATTTAACAGATTTGTCTTGTAAGTTGAGGGAATCACCTAAGTGTTTCTTCGGTACTATAGCAAATATGCCATCTACTTATCTATGCCAGGTTTTGAATATCCAAGGAAAGGTTTTGGTGATATGTGTTTCAAATGATCCCATGTATAGTTCTGCTAATGTTGGTGATATTGGGTTTCCTATTGCTAGACCTGTGATCTGCTGGTGTATTTTACTATTGAAATTGAAGGAGCTCTGTTGAATACATAGGTTTATCAATTTAATAAGGTTTATGGTTAGCTCCATGGGATTACTTGCAGCCTTCAATAATTTAGTTGTGATTTTTTTGTCCAAAATTGTGCCACAATCAGATTTCTCCCTTGTTTATATCTAACATTTCTGAAGAGTTCTTTTGTCCTGGTTTCTAAATTCCTTTTTGTTCTGCCTAAGTAGATTTGATCATATCAAAATAATTGATTTGATAAACTCCAAATTCTTGCCAGAGAGAATTCCATTCTTAATTGCACTATTCAAAAGGTATATTTACTCTATAGGGCTAGTAACATTGAGTTAAGCTGTTTCTGATTACAAAGCTATACTCTTTATAAGCAGAGCCTGGAAGTTGAGCAAAATGCCTTTTCTATCTGGATAGATATATTGAGTTAGATATAAAACGTTTTTCCATAAATTTGGTGTCAGTAGGTAAGTTATTATTTTGCCCCCTTTTTAGCCTATTTTTGCTTCTGTTGCATATTTTAAGGTTTAAAATAATTTTTCCTTGTTTTGGATCTTTATGGATTTTTTCTGTGATTATTTACATATTTTATAAAGCACATGAAGAATTTCAATGTGAAAAAAGTTATAAAAATTAAATGCCATGTTCACTTCACAAAAATATCTATTGAGGATCTGGTTATACATTTATTTCTTCCTCCTCAATCTATACACTTAATCTCTTTAAATAGCATTCTTTTCATTAGTGAAAAGAATGCATGGTTACCTCAGTTATACCACTACAGGTGATTGAGATTATTAAGGCGGGGACTCATGAACAAGAGGTCTGGGGTTTGAATCCCACCAGGACTGTCCTCCCTGACTGAGGTTTTTTCCAGGTTTTTCTCAGTCCTCACAAATGGAAAATTCTGAGGAGGTACCCTAAAGTTAGGCCTGGAACCTTTCCTTCCTTTAAAAAAAAAAATTCCTTTCCCTCTTTACCAGTTCATTTCATGTATCATCAGTGTTTACCACCTGTGGTGCCTCAGTAGTACAAAAAGAAAAAAAGAAAAACTCAGGTATATGGATACCAGAAAATAGAGAGGATGTAGTTTGGAATATTTCTGGTGAATGACTTTGCATTGATCTGAGCAATAGAATTCTAGGAAATATGTGATGGGAATAACTTCTTAGCCGCATAAATGTAACAAACAACTGCAAGCAAGAAGATGAGAGCATACAACTGTGCAATGTACTGTCCCTACAATGTGTTCAGTATGGAAATAAGAGAGATAACTAATGTGATTCCTCTTTAAATGCATAAAGAGAAAATGAACTTGACTAGAAACCACTGAAAATTTTTTTCTCATTTACTTTGTCTTGATCAATATTTTCATGAAGCTGTACTGGTTGAGATCAGCAAACAGCATGTATCAGTTTCACATTTCCTCACTACTGATGCACAAGCAATATATCAGGTTCCATTACCTATTGTCTCTAACATCTCTCTTCTCATATGACAATGCACAATCAGTTTTTCCCAGTTTCGAAGAGATAAGAGAAAGGAAGAAAATAAATTCTCTTTAACAGGTGAAATATACAAATGAGCTGTTATTCTGCTGTTGAACTTGTTAAAGGCTACTCGAGTGTTCATCCTGATTTATTTATCAATTATTATGCTCAAATTAAGTTCACTGTTGAGTAGTAATTTACACGGCTATGTAAGAAAACATCTTGAAGTTGGAGAAAAAAAATGTGATATACTGGTGTTATCCATGGGGATCTTTGAAGATGCAGTAAATCAACTACTGCAAGTACCAGGAGACAAAGGAAAAAGTGTTGGTGAGAAGTGTAAACATGAAATGAATGCTAATGTGGATCTAGAAAAACTTCAAGGGCCTTTCTGATGTCCAGTTCAATGTTCTGTTGCATTCTATTTTAATTATATTACTGTGTATTTTCATATTTTAAATGCCTTTTTGTTTGCCTATTTTAACCAAAATAAATGCCTGAATTTCTGGGCTCTGATAATTACATAAAATATTTATTTAGATATACATGCAACATTAATCACCAATTTTACAATAATCTTGCTTTTCCAGCATTACCTTTTTTTCACATATAGACAAGATACTTTCAGAAAATGTACAAATGTTTGAACATATATATCAAAAGTAATTTTACAAAGGGTTTTGCAGTGCATAGTTGGTTGAAGTAAATTTTCATCATTATAAGTTTTCATAAATATGTAGGATATTAAACTAAACTTAGGAATTCATTTTTTACACTAAACTCCACTCACTTACAGAAAAGTAAGACACATTTCAGGAGAATCTCTTCCATCTTCAGTCGCTCACTGGACTGCCTTTACTCGAAATGATGACTGGACAACCAGATGTTCCTGTGGTGGCCTCTGTTGGTTGAAGTAGGAAGTTACTGAGTTCATCCATAGGAGGAAACTCACAATTAATTAGGTTTTCTCTATTTTTTAATATGAAATTTTTTTCCCAAGTGGATAACTCCAATGGTTGTGAAGAAGTTTCAGCAGTTTAATTCCCAGTTTTATTTCATGGTTTTTTGTCCAGAAGTAAGCTGCTACTGCTGATGTATCCACCTGTTTAAACCGAATATTCCTAAAATGTTCTTTCCTCCGAATTTCCAAGTTTCTTTTTGTTTTGCCTATGTAGCTCTGTTCACAATTTGTACATTTTATTTCATAAATTCCTGATTTCTGTTCTGTTGGTATTGAGTCTTTGAATGTCCAACCTAATAAATTCTTGATGTTGTATCTGTTCTTTGGGGCTAACATTATCCCATGTTCTTTGAAGATTTTCTTGAACTTCTTGTGTAAATTGGATGGTAGGTGAAACTTTTGAATTTGTATTCTTCTTTTGTATTTTTCAGTGTGGAAACTTCTCTTATCCCTTTTTGTCTCTTAGATTTATTGATAATTTTTATCACTGTGTCTTTGTTGAAATCATTGATTATAGCTGTCTTTATTATTTGTTTGTATTCTATTTTGTACTCCGCTTCTGTGAGTGGAATATTCATCAATCTGTGTGCCAAACTGTGAAACTGCATATTTATGTGGAATAGGGTTATGGCTCATTTTTATGTAGTTTTCTGTGTGTGTTTCTTTTCTGTAAATTCCAAAATTCAAACAATCTCTATTTGAATCTCAACAACAAAAAACTGAACTTTCTACTGAAAATATATCCAATGTTGATATAACTCAAAAAATTTTTCTCAACCACCAAAAGGTGAACTTTCTGCTGAAAGAAAACATGATGATGGCAGAATCTCAGAGGAAGATTCTCAACCATGCAAGGTTGAGCTTGCTGAAAGTAAATCTGATACTGATAAAACACCAGTGGCAGATTCTCAGCCATGCACTATTCAACTTCCCTCTAACAACAGACTTGATGACAGAAATTTTTTGTCTCAAGTTAGTTCCTTCTGAACATAAATATATAAGTGATACAAAACCAGATGCAAATGTTTGGCCTATTGTCTCTAAATTTCCTTCTGAGTATAAATACAAATATGGTAAAAAATTAGATACAGATTTTAAGTCACTTTTTGATAAACTTCCTTTTCAGCATAAATAAAATTTGACACGATTCCAAATGAAAATTTTTGGTTGCACACCATTAAACTTCCCTTTGAACATAAGGACAAAGATAATAGAACACCAATCAAAGATAAATGGCCAACTTTCTCTGAGCTTCCTTCTGAACATACTTATAAAGATAATAGAAAACCAGATGGTAATTTTTGGTCATCTTTCAGTAAGCTTCCATTTGAGCAGAACAGACACAAAGTTGAAAGAATGAAGATATTTGGTCATCCTTCACTTTATTTCCTTCTGATGAGAGACATAAAGTTGATGAAAACCCAAATACAGGACTTTGGTCACCCTTTATTGGAGTTTCTTCAGGGTATAAATTTAAAAATAGTATAATTCCAGATAGAGCCTTGGGGTCACCTATCCTTAAACTTCCCTCTGAATATAAATATATAAATGATAGAATTCAAAATAATAATTTTTGGTCACACATTAGAGAGTATTCTTCTGAAAGTAAATCTGAAGATTATCCTTGGATATGTTTCAGTAAATCTATTCCTTATTGGTTTTAATATGGGATGATAATGAACCCACAAAATTTAACTAACTGAAGAATGACAAATAGAAATTCTTAAATGAGAAATTACAAAGCTTTCATTTGTAATATCACCTGCTTAACAACTTTTTGGATGGAAAATGTGTTTAGAATGTAAGTTATTAATTCAATGCTATTGGAATAAGCATTTTAAATATGAGCTTATCCTTTTTCTTTTTACTAATATTTCATAACTTAAAACAATTTTAAAATCACTAAGTATTGTTTAAAAGTAAGTGTAAATTCAATGTTTAACCTTGAGTGTATCGTAACAACTGTATTAGTAAGTATGTGTATAAAAAATACTGACTTATGATAGATGAAAATGTTACATAATAGTTACAACTGTGGCATAGCTGTTATTGATATGAAGATACCTATATAGCAGTAGGGCTAGGATTTATATGCATTAAAAAGTCTGAGTAATGCAAAAAATTCAACATTCAACTTTTATCAAACTATATGACCAACAAATTCATAAATAATCTGTTCTTCTTGAGTTATGTACTATTTGCATTTTTTTACAAAACAAGAAACAAATAATTAAGGTTATTGTATGACTGAGTTGAACTACATGCTCCTATTGGCTTCACTTATTTGTTTTATATTTAGAACATGTTTCGCAGACCATTGTCTGCATCCTCAGCTAACTGTTGACAGTGTTGCTTTGAGGATGCATACATATCCTGATCTGGTGGAGGTGTGATGAACTTTAAACTTTCATGTTTTCATCCACGGTAGTTTTGAAGTTCATTAATCTATCTCTGTAATTATAAATGTAGGTTTTCTCTCACACTGCTAGCTCTGTGGGTCCCTATTCTGACTTGAACAATTTTGCTTTTTTTACTATGCTGTGGTTTCTTTGTCCAGAAATATGATGCAACTGCCGATTTCTCTATTTGTTTGTATTTTATGTTCCTGAAGTGTTCTTTTAACCATATGCCTATGTATATACTTTATTGCATTCTGCACATTTTATTTGTAAATACCTGTTTTTTTTTCTCCAGCGGAATACTTTCATTAATAATGACATGCAGGAGTTTTTTTTAACATTAAATCTATTTATTGATGCCAATCTAATTTTAAAATCTTTTACAATATTTTGAAATTTGTTTGCTATCCATGGATAACATGTGAATTTTTTAAACTTATTTTATCTTTTCATTTCACATATCATCCATGGACTATTCCCAAATTTCAAAATATTCTAAAATATTTTAATATCAGATTGGCACCAATAAACAGATTTAATGTTAAAAAAAACTCCTGCATGGCATTATTATTGAAAGTATTCTGCCAGAGAAAAAAACTGGTATTCACAAATTAAAATGTGCAGAATCCTAAAAAACCTATATTGGAAAATGAATTAAAAGAACACTTCAGGAACATAAAATAAAAACAAGTGGAGAAATTAGTAGTGGCATCTCATTTCTGGACAGAGAAGTTCGACACAGTGAAAAAAGCAAAATTATTAAAGTCAGCGCAGGGACCCACAGAGCTAGCAACTTGGGAGAAAAACTACATTTATAAATGAAGATACAGATTAATGAAACTTTGACACTACAGGGAATGAAAACAAACTTTAAATTCATCACACCTCCATCAGTGTTTCCCCAAAGGAACACTGAATTATCCAGCAGTTAACAGTTAGCTGAGGATGCAAACATGTTATAAATGTAAAACAAGTAAGTGAAGCCAATAAGAGTATCTAGTTTGACTAAATCATACAATAATCTAATTATTTGATTTGCTACATTGTATAAGTTCCAATTAGAACTGGAGTTCAAGAAACAAATGTTAACTTTTTCCTGCTTATATAACATGAATAAATATTTCCCAAGATTTTCAATAATTACACTTGCCTATTATCTACAAGAATATTTTTTGAAACTGGAAACAATTGCTCTACATCACATGATGTTATTAAACAAAATGCTAATACAAGTATGTGAGTTTGCTAGATCCAAACATGAGCTAGTCAAATTTTCTTCACTAAAAGCACATTATCAAGAATTTTTGATAGCACCATGTGTATATTACAGGTTCTACTACAACTTTACTGATTCACACACTGGCATTCCTTTAGTTTCTAGGCTGTTAATGAAGTCACAAATTTCCCCAAATTTATTTTAAAATAGAAATTATTTTTTCCATAATGTGCAAATGAAATTTAAATATGGAAAACCCATTTCAAAATATCTCTTTCTAAATCCAATTGAATTTTTATAGTATGTTGATTTTTGGTTTCTTTTTAAAATTAGAAGATATGTATGAATCAATTTTTATTTCAACAAACAACATTGCAATTAAATTTATATAAACAAACAAAATATCTAAGAATTTATCATAATCAAAACTAAGGTTCTCCTATACCTTTACCACCATGTTAAACACATCGTAAAAAATTCCATAAAATAAATTACCATTTTCACAACTGTGTGTGCCCACAAGCTCCTTCCTTATACTTCTCTATTTATCGCTTACTTTTCCTAAGAATTCCCCAATCTTGTTTATTTTCTCTATCCTCATATTAGACATTTTAATTGCCACTATATCTTGTTGTAGTTAGTTGTTTTTTTATCCCAAATATCATTCCTTCATCTTTTTACCACTTCATGTTCTATTTGACAATGGAACACGCTATTCACTTTCCTATATATACAACCTTCTTTAAACTTTTTTCTTAATCTTTGCATCCATACAAGACCTATTCTTCTGAATTGATCACAATTATCTATATTTCTCTCCCAACTCCAATTTCTTTTAACTATTTTATACATGTCTAAAGAGCATTTATCCTCAAAGCTATCCCTCTGTCTCACTTCTTTCCAAAATCCACTAATGTCACTCTCATCTGCCATTCTAATTTTTTATAATAGTTTCCCCACCTCCTCAAACCAATTTTCTCTTTCCAATACATCTCTTTGGTAATGAAGACATTCTTTTAGTACATTGTTATTATCTAATGTTTAACACCTGTGCCATATGTAAAAATGAAATAGCAAAACCCTTGGAACATCTCATAAACTTCTCAATTGAAAAAGGAATATTTCCAGACTGTTTAAAGATAAGTATTGCAAGACCTATATTTAAGAAGGATGACAAATGTAATATAAATAACTATAGGCCAATCACATTAACATCCGAGATTGGTAAAATTTATGAAACAATTCTTCTATCTAGGTTTATAAATTTTTTAAAAGTAGAAAAGTTCTCTGTAATTTTCAACATAGATTTAGAAAGGGCTTCTGAACCATAACTGCAGTTAGTGACTATGTACATCAAGTATTGACTTTATTAGAACAGAATAAAAAGGTGGGCACGGTACATTTTGATATATCAAAAGCATTTGATAGTGTCAGACATGATCCTTTGTTATGTAAGTTGGAATCTTACGGGATCAGAGGAATTTCTCATGAAATATGCAAATCCTACCTTATGCATGGAAAACAAACAACTGAAATTAATACTAAAAAAGATGATCACCTGCCTAAAGTAAGGTCTCAATATGGAATAGTAAGGTATGGAGTCCCACAAGGTTCCGTCTTGGTCCCATTAATGTTTCTAATATATGTGATTGATATTGTACAGTCGCGCAATTCTATTATCACTTCTTATGCAGATGATACCACAATAAATTCTTGGAGTGAGTGTAATAGGTCTCTAATGGACACTATCTCTCTGAGTTCAGAGCAAATTATAAAATACTTCAAAAACAATAATCCTATATGCAATGTGGATAAAACGAAATTTATGAAATTTGATCTATTTAAAAGTAATGCTCTAGAGAATATATGTATGATTGAAGATTAAAATCTGTGAGAGGGTAGACACATATAAGTTCTTAGGTATATAGATTGATAGTTAATTAACATGGGCAAAGCATATAGATTTAATATGCAGCAAAATAAGTAAATCAACCTATCTATTGAGATTTTTTAAAGATGTGTTGGGCTCAAATAGGATGATCTATTATGGTATAATATACCCTCATCTACACTATGGTATTGAGGTTTGGGGAGCTGCAGCAAAAGTGCACATGGATAGATTATTTATATTACAGAAAAAGTGTATTAGGCTAATTTCTAAATTGGAATATAGACAGTCGTGTAAGGATGCATTTGTAAAGCATGAAATGCTAACTGTCTACTCTCTCTATGTGTATAAGTCTATATTATACAGTGAATCAAAGAATTTTATAAAAAATAATGAGATTTGTAGCTATAACACTAGAAATAGTAAAGATTATCATAGGTATGCTTATAATAAACAAATAGTATGTAAGGATGTAAATGTAAGAGGTACCCTTTTGTACAATAAATTGCCACCAGAGATTAAATCTGTAGAAAAATCAAAATTTAAGTATCAGTTGAAAAAATACCTTGTTAATAGAAGTTTATATTCATTGGATGAACTGTAATCAATTGTAATTTTAACAGTATTTATAGGTAAACTATTTTTTAACTCTTGCAAACATGTACTAAAACCTTGTTCTAAGAATAAATTATGTTTTATTACTCTAGTATTTTGACAATGTCTGAAACTTATGTAAATGAGTTTATTGATAGCAATACATTTATTACTATTATTATTATTATTATTATTATTATTATTATTATTATTATTATTATTATATTTCAAGATTCTCTCCCCTATTATATCTTTCCTTCCTTAGAAGATATGTAAGTTTGACAGTGTATGCAATGGAATCTTGAAAAAAATGCTATTGTAAAGTAGTCCATTATTAGCAGAAAACAAAATATATTAATTGATATTATTGTATGATTCAGTTGAACTACACACTCTTAAAGCTTCACTTACTTTTCATAAATGTATGGAACCGGTTTCGAGAACATTTAGTTCCCATCTTCAGCCAGGCTAAAGTTCAACTATCGGGTCATTCGTTGAGCTGTAGGAATGTGTATTCTGCTCTGGTGGAGGTGTGATAAACTTGTAGTTTATGTTTTCATCTCCGGCAATGTCGAAGTTCATTTGTCTGTCTTTGTATTTGTAGATGTAGATTTTCTCCCAGGTTGCTAGTTCCGTAGGTCCTTGTACTGATTTTAATAATTTTGCTTTATTTATTATGTCATGATTTTGTGTTCAAAAATGATATTCTACTGCTGATTTCTCTATTAGGTTGTACTTTATATTCCTGAAATGTTCCTTTAAAGTTCCTTTAAAAAATGGCTTGAACATAAAGTATAAGCAAATAGAGAAATCAGCAGTAGCATATCATTTTTGGACACAAAATTACGACATAATAAATAAAGTGAAATTATTAAAATCAGTATAAGGACCTACGGAACTACAGTTTATCACACTGCCACCAGAGCAGAATACACATTCCCACAGCTGAACGAATGATCCGATTGTTGAACTTTAACCTGGCTGAATATGGGAACTAAATGTTCTCGAAAGTGGTTCCATACATTTATGAAAAGTAAGTAAAGCTTTAAGAGTGTGTAGTTCAACTGAATCATACAATGATATCAATTAATATGATTAGCTTCACTATGCAAGTTCCAATTTACATTTTAAGTTTTAAACAAAAATATGTTAAATAGACTCTTTATCTTCATGATTGCTGAAGTTTGAAACATAAAAAAATAGTTTTTGCAAGGCTTTCAATGATCAGGTTAAAATATATATTTTCATATGAATCCTAACCCTGTATCTGTGGTGAAGGGCTGCTCAAATTGAATTACCTGATGATAGACTGAAACATCAAATTATTCATTTTATTAAAGGTAGAGTTCAATCTGAGAGATTAAGTTTTTAATTTAGTATTCACTATAATTTTATGAAGGTTATTTTTCTAAGCTCAATAATGAAATTTGCTAAAGTTAATATGCAATGTTTTACATTGAATTACTCTTATAGAAACTTCTTGGTTAAGGAAAAATGCTGCTCTTTAATTTGGATAATTTGTAAGAACTCTTATTTTTGTAACAATATGATGAAGAATTTCTTATCCTATTTTAAATTCTGGGATACTTATGAACATTTTTTTGCTAGACTATATATACCTTTCAATAAAGATCATTAAATGTATATTAAAATTTTTCTTATCTGAATTTAATTTTATTTTGTGGTTTATGTATAGTAATTAAATAATATAGATAGCATGTTTTCAATAAAGAAACCTGGAACTGAAGATGAATGTGTTTTGTTTCCTTCACCTTCTCTTTTTGACAACTGACAGAATAGTTTCACTGCAGCATAAGGGTATGTTATTTAGTGGTTAAGTAAGGTAAATTATGGTAATAAAAGTGTTATAAATAACAGAAAATTTATTGTCTAAATGAAGTAGTGAGATTTAAAACATATCATGCTCATTTCTTATTGTCTCAAGAAATTAAAAATTTTTTTGAAATATTTTTGTGATATTTTATGCATTTGTTTATTTTGGTTAGATTTAGTACCATGCAATGTGTCTACCTTTATTTTGAAACTAATTATTCATTGACCTCTATAGTATAAATAAACATCATTAATTTTATTAGCCAGAAATAAAAAAAATCACTTTTCAATGGGATTAACTAATTAGCAGTAGTAGTTTAGTAGATGTTCTTGTTTTCAATGTTAATTCAATTTGGAATCTAATACAATAAAACATATTAATAATTTCTTCTGAGTCGAAACATTTAGAACACTCTTTATGGTTTCACTTATTGGAGATTTAATCAGGATATGTTTCGTGAATACTTGTCCACATCCTCAGCTGTTAAACTTAATAATAATAAGTGAAACCATAAAGAGTGTTCTATACATTTTGAATCAGAAGAGATTGTACATGTCCTTGTTCTTAGATCATATGGTGAGTGAAAGCTCAAGGTTATTAATCTTGTCAAACAATTTATAAAACATTCAAACACATGACATAACAATATAATAAACCATCCTTATTTATAATATTATACCTACAATAATAATATGCCTTGAAATTTTATACCACCACTTAAAGTTAAAGTTAAAAATAAATGGAATTTGGTACTAAGAAGGGAAGTAAATCAGCTAACTTAAAGGGTTGTACCTAGTTTAATTATATTAGAATGAAGTGGTAACCATAATAATGTGATAAATTCATTAGATTAGATAAACTGTGTTGAAATTAAAATATTCAATCATATTATAGAAGGTGGAGAAGGCGTGAGTATTCAAACATTTCTTAAATAATTTCTTGAAAAAGTTGAACTTCTGTAAATTACAAGGCTGTTCAATAAAGAATAATCATGATTTTTACCATCAATTTTTCATTCTAAAATTTCACTTTACAATATTTTGTTTGCTTCATGCATAATGTAACTGGTACAGATTCATTATTATCACTTCTGCCTGTAACAAAATTACAGTGACATAAAACGAACAATATACTGCTCTGAAATTCTGCTTTCATCTCAACAAATCTTCAGCTGAGGCCTATGAAGAGTTTGTTCTTCCCTATAGCACAGTTCAAAGATGATTTAAAATGTTTAAAGAGGGGAGACAATTTCAAAGGAAGTGAACCAGGGGCTCCAGCTTCTGTTCTAATGAAAGAAAACATTAACACTGCTGCTGTCATTGTGAGAGAGGATTATTGAATAACATTACAAACCCTTTCATAAATTTTGAAAATTTCACTGGATTCCGCTTTCACATTGGTAATTGGAAAGTTGCACATGAGACATGTTTGCATATAACAGGTTCTCAGACCACTGATTCCCAAACAAAGGAATGTTCCATATAGGTTTCCATGCAGCTGAAGATGTGGACTTTATGTCAAAGGTGTCTTTGATAATAAAACTTGGCTACATCATTTTTTCACTGAGAGCAAACAGCAAAGTTCTGTGTGGAAACCTTCAAGATCACCAACATAAAACAAATAAAAAGTGGTTACTTCTGCTACAGCCCTTTCATTTTTCAATATTCAAGGAATGTTTATCAGTTTGTTGTACCTGTACACACAATTATAACTGTTATAACTGAGCAATACTACAGAGATGTCCTGAAAGTTCTCCAAGGCCATATTACATGCAAAGGCAGCATTTCCTTGCAAAAAGATGGATGCTATTTCACGATAATGCAAGCCATACATCTCAAATATTGTTGCTGAATATCTCGTAAAAACCAATGAGAAGTGTGTCCATAACCCTCCCTATATTCCATGCATGACTTTTTTTTCCCTTTTCTGAATTGAAGAAACACCTTTGTGGGAGGCATTTTCCAACGTCAGAAGCAGGTTGAACACTATGGAGGCGATTCTGAAGAATCTGTCAGAAAATGGTTTTCAGCATGTCTTTGAAAACTGGCAGAAATGCTGGTACAAGTATATTGCATTCAATAGGAACTACTTTGAGTAAGTTCATCAAAATTGTGAGGATGAGTAAAGGTTATGTTGTCAAAAAATATTTTTTTAAATAACTTTCCATGCAAATAATAATTTCAAAGAAGCTGGAAGACTATTATTTACTAGTATCGCAGTATAATAGCTGACCTTCTGGAAAAGATTTATTGACTCTGTGGTATATCCAAGTATATCCAAAATATACTTGGATATATTTTCTCCAATTTTCTCCAAAAATGGAGAAAGTTTCCCATGGCTAGTTAGGTGCCTTCCTTCCTTCCTTCCTTCCTCCCTTTCTCCCTCTTTTTCTTTCTTTCTTTCTTTCTTTCTTTCTTTCTTTCTTTCTTTCTTTCTTTCCCATTTCCGCTCCTTTTGATTTTTATGGCGTTTATTAGAGGTCATATCTTTTGTTTGTTTTTTATTCTAATTTACTATGTTTTTGAACACCTGGTAGCCTTAGCTGTTTTTTCGTTGCCTTCTAACGCTCATTTTGCTTGAAAAGTAGTTAAACACATACAATTATTAATTTACTTTTCTTACTTTCTAATTTACCAACATTTAGCCTCTTCCTAGCCTCTCCCTCCATAACTAAATATTTACGAGAAATGTTAAATAAATAACCTATGCATTACTTCACGTTCTATACGTAAGCTAACTTCTTACATACGGACAGTTTTGTTGTTGTTGTTGATTTGTTTTATTTACGAACGCTCTTTAACATCTCAGATCATGTGTCCCATTCAATTTAGGGCGTGAAACGGCCGATAAATTTTGCTCGGATGCCTCTTCTTTCAGACTTGAGGTTCTTTTACTGCCGTAAATGTACGACACAGGACCCACGGCTTTTCCTCCCTTCCGAAGGAAGCCATACTTAGGATTTTTACTGATACAATGTTACCAGCTGCACCTGCCTGCCTGTCAGGTGGCGCCTGCTAGCCGAATAGAATAAACACCGAACGCAACAAGTTTCAGGATTCCGGTTTATTTTAAAAACTGTCTCCAACCTTCTTAAACATTTTTTTTCAAAAAGTTTCTAGCTGCATAACTTTTCTGCTGCACAGGTATAGGATTTCCAGAAAAGATTTCGATTACAAATTATAACACTCGTCCTATTAACTGCAAAGGATTCAAAAGAGGCGGGTATCAGCACTTAAGTTTATTCAAGCTTAGAAAAATATATGTTCTAATCATTAATTTATTAGGTACTGCGTAATAAGCATACGGTCAGCAATATCCATATTTACTGAAAAACACATTCTCTTTAGACATTTGGGCCTAGGTAAATCTATAATGACTCTAATAATGACATAATAAGATATATTAAAATATTCGGCAAGGAATAATGTGCTCAGAACTGAAAATTATAATGGCTCAATATTTACAACGTATTATTAGCAACTTAGTTACAGCGCGAGAGTTGAAAAGGAGGAGCTAACGGCATGTATGCATTAGAGAAAGACAGAGGTAGGCTATTTACTCCCATGTTCTCTTTAAACGTTGAAACGATCTTTACCTATTTCTATTGTTGCGCCGTTTTATAGTTCCGTCATGTTTATGTTAGGTTAGCTATGGAATGACATAACATGGCAGTAAACAAAGCGCAACATTCTTTCTGTGCCCTGTTTCACAAAACTCGTAATCTAGTAAAACTAGTTTCCATTCTAGTATTACTTGTTTATTTTACAATTGTGTGTTTCTAGAACTTATGAGCGTAAACTACTAGGTACTGTACTATATTATAGTATGGCAGACTAATATTATCAGCGTGCAATTTGTTTTATCAGTGATCTGTTTCACGAAACACTTGGTCTTGTAATATTGTGTACTGTTAACTAATGGAATTCTAACCGTGAATCTTAAATGGTGAATTTACATCCTAGTGTAAATATTTTAGGTTAGGTATTGATCCTATCAATTAAGCACTACTCATTTTAACTATAAAGCTAATTAAGGGTTATTTATGCAAAATGTGGTCTCAAATCCACCATCCATTTGTGTACTTCTTGAATTATCTATTTTTACCTGAAAATCCATAAAAACTGAGTTACTTACACTGTTATTTGTAGATAATAACATGAATGGCGAATATGATGAAAAATAAAAGCACTTACCATTATAGCTTTTTTGATGTTTGGCCAAAATGTGTCCCTCACATATGTGTAATCTTTCTCCAATGTAATTAACCTCAAAGCATTCATAGTTTGCATTATTATTTTCCACACTTCGACTTTGTCTTTCTTGTTAATTTTGTAAGAGAATTGCTCAAATAATACATCTATCTCCTCATTAATTAGATGCAGCACTGTTACTTTGTTTTGAATGTTAAATATTCTTTTTGGTGGGTAAACATAATGCTATTTCTTGGTTTGAATATACGATTTAAACATGCTGCTAAACAAAATCGCATCAACAAACAGTCCGCGGAATAACAAATAACTCGAAACAGCCTTCTGACTCTCAGATACAGCCGCTACACTAGTCCTTTGACAAATGATTAAAGCCAAATTTTTTCGATCCTACCATTGTGGAACAAATGTTCGTGAAGTAGGTTTTATTAGAATGGTAGAATTACGGCTAGTAATTAGTAAACTAGTTGTTTCGTGAAACAGGGCCATATTTGAAATACATTTACCAACGAATAAATAAATGGCTAATCTCTTACAATTATCAGATTATTAGACTTTTCAGCTTTTAATTATAGTAGCCATTAAAAATTATAGTGCTTTAATACAAGTTTGTTTTTGATTTGTAGCGACGAGAAGAGATGAAGTGTCAAGCACATCAGCACCTGAATTGTTTCATAAACTAAATAACAAGAACATTGAATCTCTGCACAAGAAAACTGTAAACAGAAGACTGAAGAATATAATTAGTGTATTGTGTTTACAGCGCAAAAGTGATATAAACGTATTCTCATGCGGCAACTTTAATATGAACATTAAAGTCCACTTTCAAAAACAGCACAGACAAAAAATAAATAACTTGAATAACAGCACTAGCAGATATCGTGAAAACGTACTGCAAGTTAGAAAAACAAGACCTCCTGTACCAACTAAGCCATTTTTGGAAACAATTAAACTACTGCACTCATTGGCTGGGGTAAAGCAATCTAGTTATATTATGCCTAATACGAGTGATATGGTATTACAACAGCGTAGTTTACTACCCTTTCCAATTTTTAACCTTAACATTGGTTTGCAGTTCACAAAAAAAGTAGCAGCAGACAATGACGATGACGCAGAAAGAAGAATGAACGTCAAAGCATTTAGTATTATTGCTAATTTATTAGGACTGTTTTCGTTTCGATCCAAATACAATCACACTTCAACTACACGCCTAGTGAGGAAGAATATCCCACCTGTTAATGCTTATGTTTATTAAAAAGCAGAGATTAGACTCAAGTAAAACAGCTTCATTAATATCTCACCTTTTACATATATAATATTAATGTTCCTATTCAACATTTAGTAAACACATGTATATTTTTTGAAGCAAGTGAAATGTACGATTCATTATGATAAAGCTACTCTTAAAGTTGTCCCCTTGAGATAGGGACCCCAGATTTTAAAACCCAAAAAGAAGGACCTTTTAAACATTTTTAAAACTAAGATAAACGAGGGGCATTGTAAAAGTTCTCGGCCTGACCAATAAAACACAAAATTTAAGAGAAGTGCTATTTTTTATTTTTCAGTATAGTCACCATGTAAATCAGTACATTAAGTCCAATTTTTTAATACAGTAAAATAAAATTTGTCCAGTTGTAAAAAATAAGCATCTGTCTCAGCTTCAACCCCGTCATTTGATATGAATCTCAGCATTTCTTCAAGTTTGGGAATAAAAAGTAATCGCTGGGAGCCTAATCAGGTGAATATGGAGGATGTGGAAGCACTTGCAAGCGAACATCATGCAGTTTTACAGCAACAATCCCAGACGTGTGTAAAATTATCGTGATGAAAGAGAACTTTCTTTTTTGCAAGATATGGACGTTTAGCCTGAATAGCATCCTCAGTTGGTCCAATAGTAATACTTCCTGGTGATGGTTCTGCCCTTCTGGAGGCAGCCTTCCACACCACGAGAATCCCAGAAAACCGAAGCAGACTTTTCCTGCAGGGGAACTTTTTTTTGCTTTTTTATCTGTTGTCATCCACTGTTTGGACTGCTCCTTCGTCTCTGACGTGTAGTGAGGAATCCGTTTTTCATCTACTGCTATGAAACGTCGGAAAAACTCATTGCAATTTAAACAAGTCTAAACGCTCTTGGAAAATGTGCATTTGAATGCGTGTTTGGTCTATTGTTAACAAACATGACACTCATCGAGCAGAAAACTTTCTCATACCCGAAACTTTGACTAAACTACAGTGGATATGGCCTATCAAGGTCTTTGCAATGTCAGTCAATTAGTACAGCATTGTTCATTTTTATTACAATCTCTTCGGCGGAGCAGTTTTGGGACGCCCTGAGCGCTCATCATCTTGAATGGATATAGGATCATGCTTAAATTCAGCAGCCCACGTTTTAACTGTCGAAAACGAAGGGGAAACATTCTTTAACGTGGACTCTTAACTTCTTTTGTATTTCTATTGACGTTAAACCCTTCAAAGCGAAGTACTTTATGGCAGCTCGATTTTTAGTTTTGTCCATTTTGTAGAAAATGTTAACACTAGGTTGTTTACACGATCGTGACAAGCAAGTGACTACACTGACGCGTCTGAAACTTTACTGCTCGCCATCTAAAGAATCATACATAACAACTATCATAGTAATTGGGCAGTGTTCAAGACTTCTCTGGATCAGGCCGAGAACTTTTAGAACACCCCTGGTAATCAGATCTACTCATCCTTTAACAGACATTTCCAGTTATATCATTGCTACAAGACAAGGATACTGCGTCTTCTGGATTCTGCGAACTGTTTTTGCAAATCCACGTATCTTAGTCAAAAGCTTATGATTTTTTGAAAGGAAGTAAAAACAATCCCAAAAGCATGGTCATTAAAGTTACATTTTACTGTAGTTATAGCGTCAACATGTCAATATCCATGCGATTTCCTTCATTTATCCAAACTGCATTCACAAGGAAGTAACAGGAAAGTCTCCCGAAAAAACAAATGCTATCGATTCGGTACATTGCAATGTAAACAAAGAAACCGACTTGCCTTCCTTCAGCCATGTATTGCTCAACAGTTGAGAGTTGGTGTGAGAAAGATACTTGTTTGGTGGTATGATAATCACGTGATCACGAGATAGACTCATTGTTAGCAATAAGTAGTTTAAAAACAAAGCATGAAATGTATTTAAATATACAATCTTTTATAGCTATGGACATTGTAAATAAATATATATAATATTAAAATATGTTATATGTACGCTTATTTTCTTTGTTGTTTGTTCTTACATTTATGAAATTCTCTGCTACTTCCTGTTCGTGGAGTTATACAGGTGTGTCGGAACAACCGTTCTAATTTTCTGAAATAATAGAGGATATGAAAATAAACATTTTTCTTAATAAAATAATGTCCAAAAATATTTTGTTTTCAAGTAATAGTGGTATGAAGGAAAAATTGAATGAATTTCAACTTGGAAAGTTACCTTATTTAATTTTTATGACTGCACAAAAACGTTTTTATCTAATATCAGATATTAATAAAATGATATTGACAAACTTTAAGAGCTGTTCATAATTGACCGCAATTGTTGACACACAAAATATAATGTTGTATGATTGAACGACGAACCCTTCGAAATGCCTGTGGTTAGTTAAGAAGACCGTCAAAAGCAAGAATAGTTGAAGCAACTAATTCTTCTGCTGTGTCGATGGGTGTTTCATAAACAATTTATTTAATATGACCCCATACACAAAAATCAACTGAGTCATACATGGGGAACGCGCCGGCCAATCAACTGGACCTGCTCTCCCTATCCAACGATTCCGAAAATGTGCATTTAAATAATTTCGACATTTTAAGTCGAAATGTACGAGTACACCGTCATGTTGAAAGATCACGTCTCTCCGAATATTGGTCCGGACATCTTAAAGTAGCTCCGGAAGGATTTTCGCAAGAAAAATACCATTAATATGTTCATTCAATCGTGCAGGCATAACATATGACCCCACTAGAAAGTAATCAATAAACCCAACGCAAGATTTCCATTAATTGCAGAAATTCTCCACAGCTTTAGGATTATGTCACTCCAAATGTGACTGTTGTAAGTGTTAAAGTCATCTCTCATGCATGCCTCATCTTCCATAATATGCGTCTAGCAAAATCAGGTTCATTGTTAATTATATGTAAGTACCATTGTCTGTTAGGATAATCATCTACGATTAATATCTGCACTTTTTGGATATGAAATGAACACTTCTCATACTCACTTAAGACTCTCCATACAGACATGTGACTGTATTCATCGAATGGACAACAGCTCGAGTGCCAGTTCGTGGTTTATTTTCAAACTTCTGCAAATCTCATCTTCAAAGTATAATGTCCTCACAGTTCGATTCATTCCTCAATTTACTTTGTTTACCTGAAACTGGCCACTATCTCGAAGACGTTGATCCAATCTTAAAAATATTGTATGGCAAGGAATATGGCAGACTGAGGGTGTTACATGTCTATAAATACTGTTGCTCTCTCTCATTTATAATTTACTTCTTATTGCTTTATAATGTTATTATTCGTTCTTCTCTCTAATTCTGTATCATAAGCACTTATAGTCGACAATTCATGCATAAAATATATTTTTGTTGTATGGAGTTTTATAATAACAAAGATACACTTCATTTTTGGGAAGATGTGGTATCCGAGGATTTATATATGGGAAACTTGTTAATCTATGAATTAAAGGGACACAGTCAATATAAAGTAAGTATATTAATAAACTAAGTGTTCTTGTTTTATTGAATATTCATTATAAAAGTTCATCATGCAGGAGCTGCATAAACTAAGCGAATTTCATACCAAGTTGGATAACTTTAAAAATGAATATAAAATCTAAATTACGTCTCATTAGTTAATGAAATTAAATGAGTTATGACATTACTGTGTGGTATTTGAGGAACAAAATTAGACTTCTTGTAATCTATAAGTATTACAAAAGAGAAATCACATTTGGGGTATTATTATTATTATTATTATATAATGTTAATTAAATTAAATAAATGACCACTGAGAGATAAAGCTAAATTGCATGGGTATTTTTTAAAATTTTAAAATATAATCATATTTATGAACTGAACCCTTTACATTCATTAAAATATAAAAAATTACAGAAAATTTCCGGTTACACTCTGTGTTTAAAATGATGTTCAAATGGTTCAATAAAACAAAAACATGTTACTATTAAAAACAATTTCGATGTACTAAGTAAATATATAGAATCAACAAAGTTATATCGATTTTCATTGACTTTGAAATTTAATTTAAACGTTAATCATATGCTAATGCAGTAAAAACAAGTCATGCAAACTTTTTCTAAAGACAAAGCGCTCTTACATACAAATATAATTCTCAAACACATATTAGATTAATATATCACATTTACTACCTTCACGACGATGCTTTTGTTAAATATAAAACACATACATAGTTATAAATACATCGTTATGAGATAAGTTAATTTTTCCTTTCATTTTGAAACAATAAAGAGAAACTTAAAAGCTAGAGTGCTTATTTCGATTTTCAGATATAACCCTACTCCTAATGTTCCGATTTCCCTAATTTTCAAAAAAACGATTTTTCTTATTTTATTTAAATGGTATATACAAATATTGCTGCCGATTGAGCGATTTTTAAATTTTGGTTTTCACATACCACCCCCCCCCCGCCGTTATAATGGCCCGATTCCTTGATTATCATAATTTTTTAAATTTTATTTAAATAGCATATACCGAGTTTGTAACGAAAAGGGAAATATTGGTGCCAACAGAGCGATTTTTAATGTTGGGTTTCAGGCAAACTCCCATTCCTAGTAATCTGGTTTCATTGATTCCATAAAATATTTTCCTTATTTTATTTCACTGGTATATACCGGGGTTTCCTTTAAAACAAATTTAAATTGCGGTCGCTAGAGTGATTTTTAAACTTAGCTTTAACCTTCACTATTTAAATTTCAGTTTTCAGGTATACCCCAACTCCTAATTTGTCGATTTCTCTGATTTTAAGAAAATATTTTTTTAATTTATTTTAATATCGTATCCTGAGTTTCGGTGATTAAAAAAAATTGCGGCCGCTAGAGAGATTTTATTTTCTTTTTAATTTTTGCGTTAGGTTAACCCCCACACCAAATAGTCCAATTGTGCTGAATTTTGCACTCGATGAATTTTTTGTTAATTGCTCATTATATGTTGAGTTTCGTTGAGAAAAACAAAAATTGCGACCGCTAGAGTTTTAACAAACAAAAACAAACACACATATGTGTGCGTGTGTGTGTGTGTGTGTGTGTTCATTGTCATTTTCGGTGTCTAGTGGATAGGATCGATGGAGATTTGAAGAAAATTTTCAAAAATGTTTTCATGAATACAACCGCAATAGCTTAGCATTCCTTTGGAATTCGTTAAAAAAGCAAACAAGTTTGTTGAATTGCATCACAATGAATACACAGATTGTAAACATTTTGGAAGGTTCATAGTTGAATTTTCTCATGGCACAACAGACATCTGACTCTGAAACAAAAGCATATGAAGCGGAATCTTCCATTGATATAAAATAAATATTCTTAGCAATATAAACTGCGATAAAATTACATTTTGGTTTAATGACATTTCATGCTTTTATCACTTTCATTTTCTTCTGCATCAGCCGATAGACACTTTATTGTTGTTTTTTTAACTTTTTATAAACAAATGCCTTCACTATCTTCTCTCCTTAGAGATAGCTGGAGATAAAATTATGTGTGTACTTTTATTTACCATTAATAAAAGTTTTAATATCCTATGTTGATAATGTGAATATTTTAAGGATAAACAAGTTTTATTCACGCCTCTGTGATGAATTCAGTATACAGAATCTTAATAGCACTTCTTTCGCTTTCCTTAATGATGTGCTTCAGTGTTTTGGATGAATGCACTGATGCTTTGACAGGTAGGCCATTTGTTGAATAAAAAAATGAAAATAATTAAGGTTACGTAAATTTGTCACTCCGCGGTGCATGTTTAAGTAGAATTATATCATGAGACCACTTTGGTTTTCCCCGGAGTATTTTGTCTATGGGCGAGCGCATAGCTCATTAACCCGTTAACTGGCCAGCCGGGTCTCGATGATCAGCGGGAGAGTAAAACAATAAAACAAACTAACCATACAATACACAAACCAACTTAAGATTTCATTTCCATCAGGACCGTCTTCTCTGACTGAAGTTTCTCCAGGTTTTCCTCATCCCTGAAGCGGTTTTGTCATGGGATGCTGTTGTTGGCGAGCTAAATTATGACGCGGTTTGGTATGGCAGCCACATTTGCGCACCAGTCTTGAGTGACCTCGCGCCGTGATGCCAATTATGTAATGGTCTCGTAGATTGATTGTTGGTCTCTTCGGTGTTGTTGCCTATGCTTCAACGGTAACAATATCCCAGAGTGATTCTGCCATTTAGTTTATTGGGACTCAACAGGACCGGGAGAGGAATTCAGTGAAGTAAATGAGCACGATATACATAATTGCATAGGTTATTATGTCCAAATTCGATTGCGTACTTGTTGTTTTGCGTAAGATAAGCTTGGCTACTTGGAATATAAACTTAGTTATGAAACAACAGGCTAGTAATGCGAACAGCTTAACTGAGTATAACTGAAAAGAAGTGAAATGAGTAAGTCGAATGAATGCGTTTCGCGGCGTGGAGGACTTCAAAAGTGTCTCTCACCACATATAAAACTGTTAGAACTGCCTACTGAAAACTGAATGGCGACTGCTCCATAGGGACAACCGCCTCCTTTACACAAAACTCAAATAAAAAAAACGTTGACTAGGAGACGCCAAAAGGTGCGGGCAAGCCTCGCGCCTTTCTTTAAAAATGCAAACATACTTTTTCCATTGGCTAGTTCAATTTTACATGCCATGTGTACCATTCGCTATTTTTTTGAAAGTTTTAAGACACACGTCCGAAATGGATAGATTTAAAAGAGTAAGGGTGAAACACCCCCCCCCCAACGGTTTAAAAGTCTATCCGTTTATTTACCGTTGCGAAGGAAGCCCTTTCAAAAGAAGAACGGAACTCCGCACGCGACCTTCGGTTTTCAATAAATGTTATGGTTTCATTATCCTGTTGACTTTTCCAACTACTGCAACGGAAACAGCAAATGCTTTCTCTATTTATAGTTCTTACGTTGGTGTTACAAATTATGATACAAACATATATAATATATAATATTATATTACATATTACATGGTTAGACTTGCATAAATGTACATGATAATTATATTTTAGTGAGCGTGGATCGGAGGAACTGTTTCAACCCTCATCAATTGCAAATAAAATTCCTTTCCCAATTTATAGTTTCTCTCATGTATCATCCATCGTGTGTCCATCGCCTATGATGCCTGAGTAGTAAAATTAGAAACGTTTTCAATATTTACTTATTTATATGCCATTTTCTTTATTGTCGCTTTGGTTTCATTGGTCTTATCGCGACATCTCAGATTGTAAACGAGAATGCTGTTAAGTGTAAGTCTGTAGGGAAGAATGAAATGTACTACCTATTACTGATGGTGCAAATGAGCTCTGAGTCCTTGACGCCTTAAAGTTATCTAGCAATAATCTTTTTGGGACAAGGAAAAACTTCGAAAAAAATCTTATCCGGGTAGCTTGACCTGGCGGAGAATCGAGCGGTTTCAATTATTATTGTTCACGCAGTTGATGTCCGAAATCCGTGGGGTGCTAATGTCTTGAATAAAACTATCCAGATGGGAAGAGAGCGTTTTCTAGCTATGATTTTGTATGATTTTACGAGGGTGTTCTAAAAGTTCTCGGTATGACTTGAGTTAACATGCCCACAGATAGTTGTTAAGTATCATCCTTTAGAAGGCGCGCTGTAAAGTTTCAGAAGCGTAGATGTAGTCACTTGTTTGTGACTAAACAAACAAGTGTTAACATTTTCTACAAAATGCACAAAACTGTGATAAAGTACTTCGTTTTGAAGGGTTTGGCCCCACCAGAAACACCAAAGGAGTAGATTCCACATTAAGGGATTCTTCCCGTTCGTTTTCGATGTTAAAAAGCAGGGGACTGAACTGAAGCGTGTGGTACATCCATTCAAAGTGATGAGCGCTCAGAGCGTCCTACGACCGACAACACGTGACAAGAGTTCACATTGCATGATCGCAGATTGAAGTTGAAAAGAATTGGCTGACATTGCAGACACCTCTATAGATTGTGTCCACTACATTTTAAGCGCAGTTTTGAGAAAGATTTCCGCTCAATGTACCAAAATGCGTTCGAATGAACAACTCGCAACAGTGTTTAAATTTGTTTAAATGCAATTCCAGTAGCTTCTCCGACGTTTCATCACAATGGATGAAATGTGGATTCGCCATTGCATGCCAGAGACGAATGACAGTTGAAACAGTGGGTGACAACAGGTGAAAGTGCACCAAAGAAAGCAAAAACGGTTCCATCCGCAGGAAAAGTCATGGCTACGATTTTCTGGGATTCCCAGGGTGTGGTGCTCTAGACTACCTCTAGAAGGGCAGAATCATCACCGGGGAGTATTACGTTTCACTACTGGACCAACTGAAGAATGCTATTCAGGCTTAACGTCCACACCTTGCGAAAAAGAAAGTTCTCTTTCATCACGATAATGCGCCTTCACACACGTCTGAGATTGTTAGTGCAACACGATCTTTGCTTCCAATTGTTTCCACATCCGCCATATTCACTGGATTTGCCTCTCAGCGATTTCCTTTTGTTCTCAAACCTGAAGAAATGACTGGGTGAAGGAATGATAAAGTTGAAGTTGAGATATGCTTATTTTTCAATGTTAGACAAATTTTATTTGACTGAGGGATTAAAATTTTGAAAAGTCGTTGGACTAAATGTATTAATTTACAAGGTGACTATTTGAAAAATAAAAATTTTTGTGAATAGGCCCCGAACTTTTAGAATGCCTCTTGTGCATTATATAATCGAGAAATATTTTAAGATGTGTTAATATATTGTATTATTTTTATTCCTTTAGATAACACTGATGAGAAGGGTGTTTTGTTAAGTTACAATAACTCTTCAAGCTCAAAACTGAGGTGCATCCGTCGAAGAACATCCCGGACACCTATTTTAACCATGCAGCCCTACGGAGAAGACCTGAAAGTATATAGTACACCATCTGTCATTGAACAACAACCGCAAAGCACCAGAAAAGAAACTACTGTTGCATACAAACGTAATAAGTGGAAAGTTAATTCCAATAAAACCATATCCCAAAGTGTATTGTTCAGAAACGCAAGTAATGTCGATGATGTTCAGATTACAAAGAGATTCTGGCATATAAACATGAAAGAGAGAGTTGAAGATTATTTCAAAGGTTTAACAAAATCTACAATTTCCTCTGTCAAAGCAGTTTTTGAGGGAATGTCAAACATTTTAAAACATGCATTAAGAATTCAAAAGCAGTCAGTAACTATAAATCATGTAACTTTCATTCTATATTCGGAAAAACGGCAGCCAAACCAGGTAATTAAAGCATTTCTGTAACATAAGCACAAAGTAGAAAATCCTGACAACACTTGTGATGTAATTGTTGATTTTTCAGAACATCACGGCTGAAGCTCAAGATTTTCAAACTATTCCAAAAGATGGACATCCTCAACCAGGTACCATGGAGGAACCGAGCCTCAGCAGCAAGGAACTTGAAGCTACATCCCTTTCAGACGCTCCAGCTCCCATGTGGGAAGTGGAAAGCGAGATTGTTGTGTACTTTCTAACTCCAAATAAACCAGAAGATAAATACCCCGGGCCACCCCTAACAAAGCAGGAGAGGACTCCTTTAAAAATGTACTTTACACTAGAGTTGTTTGAAGAAAACCCCCCAAAGATTTCGAGCTTGATCCAAAGTATGCTTTTGTATCTTGACTCCTTGAATGGCACCTCAGCATCTTTGAAGATGGAAAAGGGAGTCTATGTGGTGCTTGTGCAGCCATCTCGCTATGTGGAAAACGTATTTTTTAGAATATCTCATGTGATTTATGTTGATAATCCAGAAAAATGTGAAAAAACGCTGCGTAGTGGGCACTCGATCTTTCTACAGCTCACTGAACCATTTCTTCTGGACAGATTTCCTCTCGATTCAACAATAGCACTGCTCCACGTCTGAAGAAGCTAGCCACTTTCAGAAAATGCCCGCTGCTATTGTAGTTTCATCAACAACAAAACATATTTCACTGTCACCAAATCAGTAATATAAGAACCTCCCAATATTTCCATCTTTTAACATCTGCAGTTATTTTCCTTATATATTTGTTTTTAAGGATCACCCGGAGTCATCGGGTAGGTGTCCAATTTATTATGATGGGTCAACTGGAAACACCCTCTTTTTGGAGAGCTATCATATTGGCTATACTTCAGCCTTCTGTTTTGATAAATATAATTTTAAAAGACTTTAACATTATTTTAAATTCAACTAAATGTCATATACAGTCATAGGAAGTTTTGCAAAAAATATTATCCAAAATAATCATGCAATACCCAAAACAAAATTAAAAATTAGCATAAAATAAAAATATACAATCAAAATATGAAGCAGTCGATCCTGGTGGTATAGTGGTAACCAAATTTGCTTCCTAAACCGAAGATCGCGGGTTCGATTCCGGCCAGGATGGATGGATTTTTTTGGGTGTAAAATTCCTAAGTATATTTACCTTCGGAAGGGAAGTAAAGGCTGGGTCCGGTTCGTAGATTTACGGCACGATAAAGAACCTCAAGCTTGAAAAAAGAAATCTCTGAGCAAAATTTGTCGGCCGTTTCACGCCTTGATTTGAATGGGTCACTGATGACCTGAGATGTTACAGAGCGTCCATAAATAAACCAAGTCAATAAACAAAAAACAATTGTGAAGAATATGAACAAAAGAGGAAAAGATGCAAATGTTAATGCAAATTATGAAAATAGTATATGTAATTCAATTAAAATAATAAAGTTTCATGGAACCTCATGCTTTATTTAGGTGGTGGGGGACTTTTAATTGACCTTGTGTAATAATATCAGAAACAGACAGTTTATCTTTTCCATATATAAGGAAGGAGAAAAAACTTTATTTCGAAAACTGTCTGGAACATTGGTAGAGAATTCTCCAAGTATTTTTTTCTATAAAATATCGTACTAAAATATATATAAACCCGTTCACTCAAGGAATGAAGGAAGAATAAAAAATAAGTTCCACGAGATTTTCAAAAACACATTTCCATGACTTCAGCTAGAAGAAGAAGAAGAAGAAGAAGAAGAAGAAGAAGAAGAAGGAGGAGGAGGAGGAGGAGGAGGAGGAGGAGGAGGAGGAGGAGGAGAAGGAGGAGGAGGAGGAAATAATTAATGTCACTTTGTGCTCAAAATCTTCAAAATCTTGTACCGAAGATGCATTATTCGTTCTATTACAATTTGGACACAGAAGAGGAATTAAATGCACAATTATTCTAAAGTGAGTTACCAGGTTAAAATGACCATATCTTTAGCCAATATTTAGATTTTCCAAAAAATTAATAAACATAAATTTATTCACAAATGAATTAAAATTTATATAACAAGAATAAACAAAATTACTCAAAGAAAAAGTTAAATATTGCAACCGCCGTATTGTTCAGTAAGAAGTTCTTCTGTACTATAAACGGTGTTGGTAAGTGCGTTGCTAAGAATGCTTCCAATCTCATGTAAACAATGTAAACAATGGAATACCGATAGTTAATAACACACTATTCTAGTTTCTTTTTCATAATTGTTTCTGTGCGAAAGAAGAGTATACACATTTTACATTATAAACTTATAATAACACTTTACTTTAACAAGGCTTATGTAAATCATGTTCTTTTCTGAAGCAGCTTTTAAGTTATATTTTTCAGAGTAAAATTTAACATAATTAAACTACTCAGTGTTTAAATAAATGTAAATAAACATTTGAGACATTAATAGGCATTTTTTGTCTAAAATCTGCAAGTATTGCCATATTTTCTGCAAATAATTCTGAAATAAAATCTATTACAAGATGAAAATGAAAAATCATATAAACAGGGAAGAAAGGATAAATAATAAAGTAGCAGATAATCTGGCTAAAGAAGAAACTAAGATATTTCATAGACTTTTTTTATTAGTGTTTAACGCCCGTTTTTTACTACTGAGGCACCACAGGCGGTGGACGCTAGATACATGAGATGAAATGATAAATAAGGAAGGATTTTTTTTAAAGCAAGGAAACGTTCCAGGACTAAGTTTAGGATACCCCCCGGCATTTGCCATTTATGAGGACAGAGGAAAACCTGGAAAAAACCTCAGTCAGGGAGGATGGTCCTGGCGGGATTCCAACCCCAGATCTCCCTCTCACGAGTCCAGACACCTTTCACAGGCGGGAACCGATATTGACATCAACTGTATTGGTTATTGGTTATACGGTTAGCATTAAGCTAACAAAATATTGAAAATTTAAATTTTAGTATGAGAAATTGTACAGCCCTTGTATTTTTATTATGTAATAAAACTAAACTACAAATAACTACAAAACTTTGGGCAGCATTTTCTCATTCAAATCGTTCTCATAAATATCCTTGCACTAGCGATAAGATGCTTTTTGCTGTTCTTATTTCATAGATAGCTAGTTTTAAAAATCTTACAACAGAAAAAAAAAATCATGCACATGTATTGTAATAACTTTATAAGAACTGCTGCCTTGCTCATATTCATAGCATGTACAATCACACTAGATACATCATCATTCATAAGGCACACAGCATTCCTGCAAAGTTATATCCTGATGAATTTAAAAAGAGAAACCCCCTTAATTTGCAATATTTAATGATAGCTTTTTGCTCGACACTTTCTAGAGAGTCGGCGCTTCTTTTCATTTCAACGGATGCAATACGACAATGTATGAGCTTGAAATTATGTACGCCGAGTTTACACGTTCCAAGCATTCTTGTGCCAAAGATCAAACAGAAATGAGTAGGGGTGGAGCATTGGAAAACGTTTTCTGCTCCAAGGTTCAGAAAAAAACATTCCAATCTTTGCGTGAATGTCGAATTACGTCAGGAGGCCTTGTGTGTTGATAGAAATAAGTTTTCCGTGGCTGTTGCGGTTACTAAGAACTCTTGCTGTTCCTCAAAGCTATTCCAATAATTCAAGGTTACATTCATACAGTGCATAAACTATACAGAATATTTAACTGACCTTTTCAAGAATTGAATTGTCATTGACTATAGAGGTCTCTGCATAACTCTTGTCGTCGTTCATGCAAGTTTTTTCTTTCCTTTCCTGCCTCACAACCGGTGTGACCACATGAGATAATTGCTGGGAATCCCTGGGCCAGAGGTCAAAGCATCTACCATTCCTCTTGAGAAGCCTTGACGCCAATCCTCACGGTGGTCAACATACATGAAGTGCTCACTACAATGGATAAGTATAGTTAAAAATTCCTTCTATAGATTTGGTGTTTACATACAGGATTCGCGAAGTATGCAAGGATTATTTCTCCTTTTTGAAATACACATTTATTCTTGACTTCAGCTAAACCCTACCGTTTTTCAAAACGTATATAATTAAGTTGCAAATTTCCCGGGTATTTATTTATTTATTTGCAATTTCAATATCAGTTTTCAAGAGCATTGTTGGTCCTGGTGAACTAGTGTTTATCCATGCTTGCCTCGTAGACCCAAGATCGCCAGTTCAATCCCGGCCAGGGTCGATGGATTTTTTTCGGGTGCAAACATCCTAAGTATGGCTTTTTATATGCCCATTATATACATATATACAGAGGGTACCAAATATTACACACACTTCAAGCAAAGAAAAAACTGTGTTAACATGACAAAACTGAATTCACACAAACAGAAAACGATGAGCACTAATCATCTTAGACTTTTACAGTTACAACAGTTGGTCAAAATGCCCACCACAGGCATCGATACACTTCTGAGTACGTTGAACTACTGATTGAGCAGCGTTTGCGAAAGTGTCCTCAGCGATTGCAGCACATGCCGTTTCATTTTCTTCCAGAAGTGCTGCCGGTGTAGCTGGTTTTCTACGGTATACGACACCCTTAAGAGTTCCCATTAGGTAGAAGTTCAACGGCGGTTTTGTTCTGTCCACACGTCTCCATTGCCTTTGAACTTCAACAACATTCTCGGTTTTCCAATGCCACTTCAAAATTGTTTTTCGCTGTTCAAACGATAATCTTGGCTCTATTTTGTAGCAACGCTAGCATAACGTAATGTGAGTCACATCTGTTTACAGAACATCATATGATAAGCTTGGCTTCATTTGTTCATTGTTGATTTATCTGTCACGTATCAACGCTATCATAATGTATGCGAGTCATCTGTTTACAGAACATCATACTACATGTTGTTTTTCGGTCCAATTTTGAAATATATTAAATAGATATCTACTGTGAAAGCGCGCATACAATTTTTTGGCACTCACTGTATATATATACATGTATGTATCAAATTCTTACTCACTACAAAGGTAGTAAAAGTGAATGCAAACATACATACAGCATACTAGAAACAGATATAAGTAAATGGATCGTTAAACAACAGGGAAATAAAAACCACGGAGAAATATTTTACATTCTACTGCCAAATGATATACAAATAAATCTGGGGGTACCTTAAACTAAAAGAAATTAAAAATTACTTAATAAAGCAAGATTTTTGTTCAATAGAGAAATACAAGAGGTTAGCAGAGCTCTATACACTTAAACTGTGAAATAATTACTGAATATACAGTAAAGCAATATATGCTGTCGTGACCCAGGCCTTCTCGATTGCACAAACCTGTCATAATGCCGTCTGCTACCTCGACGATGCTCTTAAACATTTTGCTTTATAATGCCAAAATATGCAGTACGAATTATTATAATGTTGAGTATTATCATTTAAGTTTCACACGGCATAAGCCGAATGCCTGTTCAGAATGTATTAAAAGAAACCTGTTGAAATTTTGACTTGAACATCTTTATCTATTTAAAGTGTTTTTTGACAATAATTTTATACTTATATTGACGATGCCTCCTGTACTTTGGAAAAATAAAGAAATGAATTGAAATGAAGTAAAGCCGTGTGTTTCGTGTCGTAGATTTATGGCAAGTAAAAGAACCTCAAGCCTGAAAGAAGAGGTTCCTGGGCAAAATTTATCGGCATTTCACGCCCTGAATAGAATGGGACATTGATGGCCTGAGATGTTAAAGAGCGTCCGTAAATAAAACAAAAAAGGTCTACATTAATACAAAATTATATAAGATTCTTCATTTAATCCACTCGTGAATGAAGCTTGAAAAGTAGTGAAACCAATATTCAGTTACAAGCTAGAATTGATGATTAGAGTTAAAATCAAACCTAGATTCTATAATTAAAGTGTATATAAAAACAGTTATTGCCCACCTAAAGTAAACAAAAGTTCGGATGTATGGTCTGAGCTGAGAAGAAAACTTTTGTTAATTGAAGTACCTCCCCCTCGGAAGATCCGTTTGTTTCAGACGTCTGGGCACAAACCTTTCCAAAGAGCAATTTACCATTACAGCATACCTGGTACTTTTGAACCTGTAACAGAAGCAACGGATTGAAATTTTATGAAATGGTAGAACGGAAAATTCATGGAATGTCAGCATTCGTCTAAGTGACCAGGGAAGACCACGAAAAAACTCAAGGTCAAAATGACCAGCCCAACGGAAATTGAACCCAAGACCTCCCAAATGGGAATCTCAAGCCTTGTTGCCAAGCCAATCAAAAGTTATAGTTGTAAATTTAATTATAGAAATTAATGTAATTAACATAAACTTAAAAATAAATAACACTAGGGAAAAAAGAAGTGGTCACCCCTCCAAAGTGAAAACAGCTGATTCTCAAGGAAAACAATGCGCCGATTCCGAAAACGACTGCGGTTTTCCTATCCGACTCAGCTCAAAAGACAGCCAAGAAAAATCAAAATTTGCAATTTTCAATAGGCAACTTATATGTCAGTTGAAATTTCAATTTTAGGACAATAAAAGGCACCCGTTAATAAAACTAGCAGTAAAATGTAAATACATAAGCGGATTAAAACATTAACAATAGAAATAACAAAGGGTTTCTCTTGTAGTCAGAATTAGTGTCCGTCTTCAGAAACCAGCAGTAACCCCCAAGAACCTTGAGAAAGTTCTTCCATTATGTCTGTGTCCTGATGAAAACGTTCTGCCTGTTCATCACTTACAACGCCCAAGTCTTCAGTGTGAATGAAGGAAATGCACTTAGGGTGACATCTTAACAATCAGAGAAACTCTTCTACCGCAGTCTTGAAAGTGAGGCAGGCCACATTTCTTTATTTCACAAAATTCAATATCAAGTGGATATATCTCACACCCTCCCTAGTCGTCGGTCCTGGTGGTGTACTTACCTCCTACACCCAAGAATGCGGGTTCGAACCCGGCCAGGACCGATGGATTTTTTCGGGCGTATAAAAATCCTAAGTATAGCTTTCTTCGGAAGTGAAGCAAAGCCGTGGGTCCCGTGTCGTACATTTACGGCACGAAAAAGAACCTCAAGTCTGAAAGAGAGGCCTCTGAGCAAAATTTGTCTGCCGTTTCACGCCCTGAGTTGAATGGGACGCTGATGACCTGAGATGTTAAAGAGCGTCTGTAAATAACTAAATAAAAAAAAAATAAATAAAACCCTCCCTAGTCTCCACATTTAGCCGCGTGTGACATTTTTCTTCTCTCCAAATTGAATAAACGTCTTTATGGGAGGCATTTTCCACCATCAGAAGCTGTGGTGAAGACTGCGGTGGTGATTCTGAAGGACCTGTCAAAAATGGTTTGCCGCAAGTCTTTGAAAACTGACAGAAACGCTGACACAGGTGTGTAGCATCTAACGGGGACCACTTTGATATTATGAGGATGAAGTAAATGAAATGAATGAATAGTGTTTAACGCCCATGTTTGCTACAGAGGCACCACAGGCGATGGACACTGATGATACACGAGATGAAATAATATATCGGGAAAGGATTTATTTTTAAGGAAGGAAACGTTCCAGGCCTAAGTTTAGGGTACCTCCCCGGCATATGCCATTTATGAGGACTGAGGAAAGACTGGAAAAAATCTCAGTCAGGGAGAACTGTCCTGGTGGATTCGAACCCCAGACCTGCCGCTCACGAGTCCGCGCCTTAACGACCTCGGCTACCCTTGGCGGTATATATATGAGTAAAGGTAAGTTGTAAAAATAAAAAGTATTATTATTTTTATCTATTGAACATTCCTCGTATTACTTGTATCATTTCTTAGAGAACTGCCTTTGAAATTTATGTCCAGTGCCATTTACCGGAATTTATCTGTAATATTAGAAAAAAATTGAACGTGATTATACACCTTTTCGGGATCAAAATATGCTTTACGGTTGGAAGAACCTTAATTGTATGCTTCTGCCGGTGTTCTCCGTCCTGCGGTGAGAAATGGTGTAAAGGTTGATTCATTGGACCGTATTACATGCTTCCATTGGTCAATAGTTCTGGTTTTATGCTCCTTGTAACGTAGAACACGCTTTTTATGACATCATAAATCGTGCACAATTCTGACACTGTAGCCTAGAAAACATTACCTAGCAACTAGTATTCCATGACGTCATCACCGCCTTCACAACACAAATTTAAATAACGTATCTGAAAGAAAAGACTAAAATTGTCGTCCTAACAAGCATATCAACATTCAAACACGAGAATCATTTTGTTAAACAATTGTTTTGAAACAACAACAATAATATTAAATATTAACTATCATAAATTAACTTCCCATTCCTTGGAAACATTGAAAATGTAATTAATTAATTAATCATATTCAATTTCTTTTTAAAACGTTAATATTGAACCATTAGTAATCTTTAATATACCCAAAATCTTATCAAAAGATAAAACGTCGATATTTTCACCACACAGAGCTTCTGAGTTCACACACGAGATCGTCGAAGGCACACAAATCTTGGCAAAAAATAAACAAATCTAAGAATTTTAAATTAGCATATTAATAATCAATAACAGGTATTTTATAAATTTAACACCCTGAAAAATATACACAGAAGTCTCTGGTTTGACTCAGTGCTTGTCATCTCTGCTCTAAAGTACCGAGGTGTGAGTGCCCTTAATTTCTACAGCTACAATGCAACCAACTGCACCGGCAATGAGCGCCTATTTTAAACCACGCACAGAATTCCTAGTGTGTCGAGAAGAAATAGAGATGGATTTAACACATTTTTGCGCTCTGCCCCACTATTATCACTTCTTCTTTCTAGCTAACAAATAAGATCATTGCCTTGCATCAGTATTAAAGCAATACAATTTTGTTTACAAACAACTGTATTCAGTTTAATAAAATGTCGCGACATTTGCAAGTATTTGTTGAGTAGGTTGGAACCGTCTTCAAGGTCCAAGGTGAAAACCAGCCTTGCTAAGTGGCTTCAAAACACTACATTACAGCCGTAGGGTTTATTTTCGTACCATCTGTCAATAGGCCCGGAGTATATAACACACCGGACATTTCATAATTAGACATGTTACTAGTCTGCGGTTCTCCTTCATTAAATATCTTTAAATAAGGAAATCGTTTTTTTACAGAAAGTCTGTTCAATACAGAATATTCATAGTTTTTTAGAGCATATTTTTACCCATTCTCATAATTTTGATGATCTTTCTCGTCGTTGGATGCAATGCAATTGTCCCAGCGTTTCTGTCAGTCTTCAAAGACATGCTGGAAACCGTTTTTTTTGGACAGGTTCTTAAGAATGGCCTCCGTAGCCTTCACCACTGCTTCTGATGAGGAAAAGGCCTCCCATTAGTGTGTTTCTTTAATTTGGAGAAAAGAAAAAAGTCACATACGACAGCAGCTATAACTGTGCGATGTGCAGCAGTGCATTATCGTGGTGTAGCATCCACCTTGTGGCCTCTTTCGTGTGACACAGCCTTGCAGAGTTGTCAGGACATCTCTGCAGTATTGCCCAGTTACAGTTGTGTGTGTAGGTACGATATGCTGGTAATCAAAGTTAGAAGCCTTGTTAGAAGCCTTGTTAGAAGCCTTGTCTGCAAAATGGACATAAACATCATCCATCACTTCTTTGTGACACTTAAATTTCCTTTCTCGAAGGTCATTCTTGAGTTTTGAGAAGAGGAAATAGTCACTGGGAGCTAGATCTGGGTAATAGGGTGGATGGTCGATCTCCTTGAAGCCATATTTCTTTACAGCTTTCTTTGCAACAAGAGCTGTTTGCACAGACACGTTGTCGTGAAGGCGTACAACATTACTAAGCTTTCCTCGTCTTTTCTCTTTGATGGAAGCACGCAGTCTGTGTAGTAGGCCAGCACTGTACTCCCCATTTACTGTGGTGTTCCTCTCCTTGAAGTCAATGAAGAGTATTCCTTCACAGTCCCAAAAGATTGTGGCCATGATCTTCTTGGTTGACTGAGTGGCCTTGGCCTTTAGAGGCGGTGCTTTGCCAGTTTTACGCCACTCCATTGATTCTCTTTTGAACAAGGGATCATAGTAGGGGGCCATAGTTTCATCTCCTATAACAATGGTTTGCAGAACTTCTCTCTCGTTGCAACGGCAGAGCTCCAAAAACGCCTGACAGCAGATGACTCGTTTCTGCTTTTGGACTGAGAAAAGAAGTCTAGGCACTCATCTTGCACTAACCTTATTCATGCTTAAATGTTCATGAATAATTCAAAGGACTGTTGTTTTAGAAAGGCCCAACCTTGCTGCAATTTCTGTAACTTTGAGCCGCCGGTCTTCCATAATTTCTACTTCCACAAGAGCGAGCATCTCCAAGAGCCGATTTGCGCCTCTTCGTATTCAATGCTTTCTCAACCCATTCGAAAAAGTTTGGTCCATTCTTTTAAGGTAGAATATGAGGGGAATGCTTCTCCATATGCCCCGTTCAATCGCTGTTAAATTTCATTTGGAGTAAATGCTTCTTTCGTGAAGAACGTAATAACAGGTGGAAACTCCACTTTGAACATGTCACAATCTTCTACACATAGCCTTCTTTATGCAACTATATTTGAACAACTGAACACAGCGGAGCGAAAGTTACATCTGCAATTATTTACTTAAAAGATAAGATATGACACCTAAAAAGGTTTTTGCGAAGGTGATAATCTTTAGCGGGGAGGCCGGAAACTTACGGACCTACCCTCGATAGTGAGATACATGAGAATAAATGATATATTGGGAAAGGAATTTGTTAAGGTAGCAAACGTTCCAGGCCTAAGTAAAGGGTACCTCCCCGACAATGCCATTTATGAGGACTGAGGAAAACCTGGAAAAAACCTCAGTCAGGGAGGACGTGGCTGGTGGGATTCGAACCTGCCTTGGCGGTTACACAAATCTTTCCATTTGCTTCAAAAATTAAACACACAACAGTCAATACTGTTATTGACGTTTGAAACAGTAATTTATCTTTAAAATACATCAAATCACAGACTTCTATAACAAATGGTTTCAGAGATAGTTTCATTTTTATGCAATAGTGCAGGGTATTAAAACAGTTTGATACATAAAAAACATTATGTAATTAAAAGCACTTACAATTCGAATTTTTCAATAAGTAATATACCAAATTAAGCAAAAAAAAATTAATTATTTGGAACAAAAAAAAAAACAAACAAACAAACTAAAAATTGAATTTTTTTCAAAATTTGACCTCTGATCTTGTCTTGTGATTTTTTACTTTATTTAGTAGATATAAACTTAAATTATACAAAAACACATAAAATGCTTAATTGCTATATAGTTATTAGTTAAATATTTTAAAAAACTAAAGTAGCAATATTCCAGATGGGAGGTTGTTTGATTTATACTTGACAGCGCCAGAGATGCAAACATGCAATATAAAATGCACCTTAAAATGAGCTGTATTTGCAGACCGCTTTTCAAGATTATTTGACAGCTAGAAATAGGAATATATTACATTATTGCTTGAACCGTCAAAAAGATCTTATATAATATTTATTTGCAGGTAACAGAATAATGTGAATGATTGAAGCTATGACGACAATGGACCATGAAAGCATCAACTTAGTAAGGAGCGAACATGGTTTGCCTCGGGTGCTGGAAAATCTCTGATGAGGTTATGTAAACCCGTTAACCTTGACACGAAGTCTCCTTGATGGATATGCAAGGGATGTCTGAAAACTCTAGACACTAACGCCATTTCTCAGGAACAGGGAGAATGTGTAAATAATTAATAAATATAGAATTTTCTGAAATTCAGATTTTATAAAAATGTCTCAAGCTACTAACTTCCCAATTATTTTTTCCTTACACGTATTGAATTTCGTAATTTCTAATCTTTATCTAGTATTAAAACACAATATTCAAATCAGGATATATGAGAATGAAGCAAATATTTTTTTGTAATATTATTGAAACCAAATTAAATAAAAATGCTTTTTACATAATATCTCGACATACAGATACATGTTTTCCAGCAAATAGGAAACGTCTTAATTCCTTTATCAGAAAGAATGAGGTTGGGTTTCCAGTCAGTTGTGCACGAATTCTTCCACACTTTCTTGGATGTCGAACCACCGACTTCCCAGTGATTTTTTAACGGTCAAACTATACAATGGGTCCAAAAAATGTATACACTGTTTGGTCAGCAATAACCTTGTAATGAATTGAGACACAAGTCTCAAGTTTAGTGAAGGTATAGGTTAGTGTCTAGAATATAGGTGGCCTTGGATTAGTATAGTTTGTTTTGTTTGTGAACTTGAACCGCTACGCAAAATGGTAAATGCAAAACTATCATACGAAGAAAGAAAGGAAGACGATTTTGAAGTGGTACTTCAAGTTTGTACGCATGTCTGCGTTATGACAACAATGCAGAAAAGACTTTCGAACAAAGCCACAGACACGTCTCACAATTGCTGCGCGTATTCGGGAGACATTGTCCTCTCGGGGAGACTGAACCGTTCTTCTTTGAAGGAGCAGTTACCGGTGTGGTTTATCTCGAAAAGTTTCATACATCTGCAGATGTTACCTGCGATCCGTGGACGAGAGGTTTTATCTGCAACAAGATGGTTGTTTTAGAAAGGCCCAATCTTTCTGCTGTTTTTGTAACTGTGAGCCGTCGGTCTTCCATAAATCCTCCTTCCACATGAACGATGTCAGGAGTGAGCACCTTAAAGGGCGAACCTGCACGGTCTTCGTCTCTTCAATGCTTTCTGGACCCGTTCGAATAAGTTTGATCCATTCTTTTATGGTGGAATATGAGGGGAGATGCTTCCCCATATACATCGTCCAATCACTGTTTAATTTCATTTGGAGTAAGTCCTGCTTTTGTGAAGAACTTAATAACAGCTCAAAACTCCATTTTGAACATGTCACATGTTGTACGCATAGCCTTCTGTATGCAACTATATCTGAACAACTGAATATAGCCGAGCGGAAGTTATTGCTGTATTTACTTAATAGATAAGATATGACATCAGATAAGGATTTTGTGAAGGCGATAATCCTTATCGGCGAAGCCGGAAACTTGTGGACTTACCCTCGTATATACAAGGATTGTGGTTTAATACTATCTTACACATTTCTGAAAAGATTTTATAGCTATTAATAATTCGTTGTACTCCATCTTTCAAGGCTATTATCCACGAGGATGTCAATAAAGATTGAGACATACTATAAAACTTAATGTTAAAAAAATAATAAAATAAACTTTTTCCCGTTCAGTAAAATCACTATTAAGAGCTATGGACTTATTCTATGTTCTAATCCAGTTTCGGAAGACATCCTCATATTCATTTTGATAGGATCTTCAAAAGTCTTCATGCATTGTTCTCATTGTCAAATATTTGTCCTTTGAGGTCCTTTTGGCAGTTGAAAACAAGTCGCAAGGGGCGAGATCAGTGCTATACGAAATGGACATGCTGACATATTATATAAAATGCAGAATTTCCCTGCTCAATGAAAGGATATTTGTGAGCAATCGTTCAGTTTTTTGAAAAATGTAAGTCCGTCTCGACAGACGGACAGTTGTGTCTCTTTGATCAGCTAAATCAAACAGTTGCATACTAAAACCCAAATTGTAATCACTACCCTTAAAAAGAGACCAAAATATTACTTTATTGGCTACTACTCTGTACATTATAATGAATAAAACTTAAGATGATTAATTAATTGAAAGTATCATTCAGAAGTTAATATTAAACATGTCCCAATAACTTATTATTGCATGAACGGTTGAATCTCGTATGCTGACCACCCTGTATACGAGGGCCACTAAAACTTTTCATATGAATGAATTTTGGCCCACTTAAAAAGAATATTACATGTGGTAGCCTTATCCCTTTCGAGTAAATCGGTAAGGCAGTGACTTTCCCCACTCTCGCATTCCATTGTGAGAATAAACAACTCCTCCCGTGCACTGGTAGCCGGTCGTTACGATGGAGCTGGAGATTTCAAGAGTGGTTTAAATGAGTCCCAAAGCCTTGAGCGTTTGTAATAGGTTTTTTATAGACCTTGCTCCATATAGGGCAGCAGTTTTCCGCTGTTTAGCGGAATTTAAAAGGGGCCGAACTTCACTGCAAGATGAGGAGAGAAGTGGGCTTCCCGCAAGGTGGTGACTGAGGAATACATTGCCGCGGTGAGAAAATGGTAGGCGAAAGCAATCCCTTAACATTTATGACATCGAGACAGTCTTCCAGATTGGATCGCCAGCAGTGTCAAAAATCCTGCACGATCATCCTCCTGTCATGAAGCTTTTCTCCCGTCACAAAAGTGCACCCGCGTCGAATGGTGTGAAGAAATGCTGCAGAGATTCGACGCAGGAAGCTTAAGGTGTGTTTCTGCTTTCATCACGGGTCATAAAACATGAATTTATCAATTTGACCCACAGACCACACGACAGTCGGCAGTTTGGATCTTTCCAGAAGCCGATCTACCAACGAAAGTGAAGAGGATTTGAAGTGTTTGGAAGAAAGTAGTGTCTACATTTTTTTTTAAAATAGAGGTCATGTTGCCCACTATTCTTTTGGAGCAGTAAAGGACGGTTACTGCTCAGCGGTACCCTGCCTGCCGAAAGTTTTCGACAAGCTCAGAGTACGCCATCAAAGGACAAGGCTGAAGGGTATCCGCTATCATCGCCATCCAGTTTCATGAGTCCACAGAGGTCAGACGTACAGTCCTGACCTGACTCTGCGGTTATTTTCTCTTTCCGGGTAAAAGAAATCGCGCGAAGAAAGCTATTTTCCACCTATAAAAATGAACGGTTCACGCTTGAGGAAAATGAGTGGCAGGCTTACTTTGATAAGTGGTTTCTGAGGACAAGAAAGTGTATGGAGTGTGGTGGAGTGTCTTTGAAGAGATGCAACAGTCGGAGTGAGTGTATCTACTCCCAATTTAATGTGTCTCAAAACTTTCGTAGTGAACTTAACAAGGACACAGACTGAGTAGCAGCATGGGCTAAACAAAAGGGCATTATCAGAAATCCGGGAAAATTGCAGACAATCGTAATGAAGCATAATGGATCTGAATATAATTAATCAAATAGTATTCATCTCTGTGAAACTTAATAAAACAATTTTTGACAGTACTCTTAATTGGCAAATTAAAACAAAAGAAAATTGTAAAAAAAAATGTTTTTAATATTCCATTCCTTGAAAAAGAATTTTCTCACGTTCAATTTGAACAAAAACACTTGCATCAACATTGATTGTGCCACATTTCGATTACTGCGACATTCTCTTAACTGACATTACGACAAACCTTGGACAAGGACCACAACGTGTTCACGTGCCTGCGTTCGCTACGTAAATCAGATTTTATCACTGCAGCTTTTGAATTGTTATCCGGACATCGACTGATGCTAGAAGGAAGATGTATTCCCGCGTTCTTCTGTGCTACTCACCCGTTTTCAGTTCTTATCCTCTCATCATAATTTAAACATCCGATTGTATAATAATTCCATTCTCTCTATATCCTTATACCGAACCTCTCACTTTTCTTCATCCTTCACAGATGTCGTCACTTATCTCTGGAACTCTCTGCCGTCTCACACCAAGAACTGCCGGTCAACTATTCGTTAAGTTCATTTATTGGGAGAATGCAGTACTTAACAAGTACTGTGTCAAATTGTTAATACCATTAGTTCTGTTCTAAACGTAATAATTGTACCTGGTGAAGCGGAAACGAGGACCTTACGGTCTGAACTTCGCCAGGTAAAATAAATAAAGAAATATATAAATTGTTTGTATTACATTAGTTCAAATGCAGTGTTTATCATTACCGCACCATATGTATCGGTAAAATAAAATAGACGTCACTATGCGGACTGCGCGGCGCAACTGTTCACCTCCTTCTGTCCTTGCTGTTTAGCGGGTTGCTTCCAGGTGACTTGCGGCTCGACACATAAATATTGCCATCCTGACTTAGGAATTTGTTGTTGATGTGTTTTATTTACGTACACTCTTTAACATCTCAGGTCATCAGCGTGCCATTAAATTCAGGGTGTTAAACAGCCTACAAATTTTGCTCCGAGGCCACTTCTTTCAGACTTGAGGTTCTTTTACGTGCCGTAAACATACGACACTGGACCCATAGCTTTACTTTCCTTCCCTTTCCCTTTCCCTTTTACTCCCGAAAATATATATCACTTCTGGCAGGGGTTGAACGCGCGATTTTGGGTTTAGGAGGCAAGTATGGTTACCACTACACCCCCAGGACCGACTGCCTTAGGCAGACCTGCGGAATATGTAGAATCAGACGAAATAGGTTCACGGTTTCCCACAGTGGCTCAATTGGTTAGAGCGTCGGCAGCGATGCCGAGGATCCGTACTTACAATCTCGGCTGTGACCAGAAATTTTCAATCTGATTCTTCTTTTCTAACTAACGTTCTACACACGATTAGTGTGAAAGAACGACTTATATGGATAGACATTTGTTTTACAAGGCTTACTAGCTTACAAGACATTAGGTTTCTTATCCCTGTGAACTATATTTTCTAATTCATTCTGTATATATAAATCATGTTCTGGCAAGAATTTAAAATTGTGTGACATTTCAGTGATCTCCTGCTAAGTAGGTTAGAGGTCACATATTGTACATAGTTAATGTCATGGTGTACAACTTATATAATTAACATTGCACATAGAACGTTATTCCACTCCTGTCCTGTTTAACCTTCACACATTAACCTACCGGATAGTGGACGCTCCGGGATTGTTTACCATACTGTGAAAATCCAGCCGCGTCTTGTGTAACAACAGAATGAAATTGCGCACTTGAATAATAACTCAATTCTCTCTGGTTACTACGGCTATACTAGTGAGATCATCATAAACAATACCGATTTTTTTTTCTTTGAAAACTGTACGTTTTTCAAAATTCTGCGACAATATGTCGCAATTTACTAAATATTCAAAAGCTTGTTTATAAAGCCATTCTACATTAACTAGATATTAGAAACACAGTTAAACCGCTGATGGTAGAAAAAATGCTGCCTTCACACCGTTTATCCTTTTGGATTTTTTCTGATTTCGACGATGCTCCCCATTTCTTAACATTTAACTGTGCTCATCTTGCACCGATATCTGACATTGTACTTATGTTAAATGTGCTTTATTTGTTATCTGATAATATTAATTGCTTCATTTTCTGCAATATGTGCCACAATATATAGTCCCTATTATTCACTTGTATATTGTATTTTCCCCCACCAGGCAACTCTATGCATTCTCCATACATGAACTGTTATATAATACACC
Source organism: Metallyticus violacea (assembly GCA_030762175.1). Classification (NCBI taxonomy): domain Eukaryota; kingdom Metazoa; phylum Arthropoda; class Insecta; order Mantodea; family Metallyticidae; genus Metallyticus; species Metallyticus violacea. Next base: position 12,425,633 of record CM060830.1, read on the forward strand.
GAAAGGGGCGAAAACACGGCATCATCTACATTTATTTATTATCTTTTGACCATTAAAAACTTTTCCAAACATTTTGAAAACACTCTTATATATTCAGATATCATTTTGAGCCTACAATTTCTCTTATTGCATGAGCATGTACATCAATGCAAGTTAATCATATTTTTACACATGGATCAACTGAAATGTCTAAAGGCATTGTTGTTACATCATGTTTATTCTATTGTTGAGGTATTTCAATCAGTGTAGCATACAATTTTACGAAGTAAAGATGCTGTTAAGTCGAGAGCAGACTGCTAAAGCAGTTGTTGCCCTGTTGGAAGATGGACGGAGCATGTGTTATGATGTCCAGGTGTTACGAGTCAACGTCTCTATTTTACAAAGGACATACCGAAGGTTCAGGGAACTTGATATCTACTGCAGAAGGGTGACATCTGCCAGAGATGATCAATTTCTGCGGCTGCAGAAGTTTTGCGTGATCATCACAAAACAGCCGTAGAAATTCAAAATCAGCTGCAAAGGGCATCAGGAGTCAATGTCAGCAAGAAGGAGATTTGAAGAAGCACAGCTCACCTTTTGAAGACCAGTCAGAGGTAACTTGCTTATACAGGAAGCGCGCAACATCTGAAGTGCACTGAGGTGCAATGGAAAGTTGTTCTATTCATTGATAAGTCGAGTTTTAGCCTAAGATGGCCTGATGGTAGGGAAAGAGTATAAAGGAGGACTGGAGGAAGGTGTGCCCCTTGCACCTCATCGAAGAAGACTTTCAGGGGAGGTTCCATCAAGATGTGGGATGCTATCAGTGTGGAAACCACGACACAGTTGGATTTTGTGGAGAACGGGGCCTTGAATGCAAACCGGTACACTGAGGAAATTCTTCGGGGACATATTATGACTATGCTTTATATGTTGGTAATGATTTCAGCTTCATGCATGACAATGCCTGTCCACATGTGGCCCACATTTTGAAGCAGTATTTGCGCGAGGTAGGTGCTAGCTTAGCAAGCACGAAGCCCTGACCTCAACCCCATTGAGCATCTTTGGAATATGGGGAAAAATATTCGTCAACGTGTTCCTGAGAGCCTCAGTGAACTTCTGAAGGGTTTGAGTGAGCAATGAGAGTCCTTACCACAAGAAAACCTAAGGAGCTTGATCTGCAAAGGTGCAAGTTGTGATACAAGCCAGGGGAGGAAACACCCGCTTCTGAGAGTGCCACTGAAAGTGTTGAAAGTGTGTCGTGTTACCCTACAGGTTAAAACGAGATCATTTTAAAATATAATTAGATTGCATTCTTGTTCATACTCATACAATAAAGAAATTATAGACTCAAAATGACGTCTGTATATGTAAAAGTAGTTGCAAAAGTTTGGAAAAGTGTTTAATGTTCAGCGCGATCACCATCTTAACCCCTACGATCCTTGTAATAATGAACATTTGCCTTCAGGTTAGGTGTTTGCTTAAGGTTGGTTTAAGAAATTTGCTTTAATTCAGCTTTATTCACTTATTCTTCGTTCTTTAAGCTATCCATTGCATTTCTTGCCGTTGGTAACAACCGTGGCGCCACAACATTCCGCCTTCATTTTGTTCTTCTTCGTTCGGTTATTGTTATAACAGCATGTTTTTTCGGGGTGGTGGGTGGGTTACCAACTTTTAACGGATTCAATTTATTTCTTTCTGCCTACTGCTATGTTTTTATGTAGCTTTTTGCAACACTTTGCAAAGTCCTCTGCATTTCGTTCTACACAGAAATTTTATTAATGGTAGTTAAAGCTGAACTAAAATGAACTATATTTTATATAATCACTTCTTTTTCATGTACGCGTTGCGGCATGTTTACGAAAGCTATGTTTTTGCTCATAAGCGTTAGCACTCCTTAACCACGCCTAGTCTATGGCTACTGCACACTTGAGTAGCTACTGAACTTTAAGTGTAAATAAGTTGCTAAATATGCAACATAATTCTGACACTCTGCGTCTGTAAACAATTTGTTGATAGAGCAAGAAAAGGAACTTGAAAACAAAATTTCCAAGATCACTGTTTGACTATATTGTACTTTTATTGAGGAATAAACATTACAATAATGCAATGCGTTATTTCGTTACGCATTTCTTGTACATGAATTGATGCAAGGTATGAAAAACGCATTTAGGCAATTGTTATTCTTTACTTTTCATATGTTTTTTTTTAAACGCGAGATCAAGAGCAAATAAATTCATTAAAAGTAACAGAAACTGAAATAGGTAATATTGGGATGCTATATGGACGCTGTACACAAGCATATGCAGCAATATGCACTTAATCGTCATCACTGCTTTAGATAAAGTAATACTCTGTTAGAAAAACACATATATCTGTTCTATATTTTCCTGTATATTAATACGTTTGAACATATTACACCTCCGTAAATTCTTTATTTGGAATGACTCGAGTTTTTCATTCCATTAGTAAATTGCATGCTATATCGGTACCACAAACAACTCGACAACTCATTACAGATTTCTAGTACGGATGCTGGATGCACCATCAAGCTTTTTGTACTGATAAGGAAGAAATTCCGAGTCGAAGTCGCTATCGATTTGAAATATTAGGGTATTATGACATCACTCAAGAAACAAATGACATTTCATATACAGAAGGCCTTGCATATAAACACTATTGCTATTCTGTTATCATATAACTCAGCTTGTTCTGCATGGCTTCAATAACCTATAAATAAACTGTAACTTTGGAAAACATCAGAAATGACTTAGAGTTGTAATTCAGTGCTAAGAGTTAACCTTATAAAGCTTTATACTCGCCATGATTATTCACATCCTCGGAAAACGATGATATATCGTATCGGCATTTCTTCTGCAACCCACTGCATTGTGTATACAAGATAGGCACAAGCATGGGTGAACAATTATTTACATGTTAAGTGTGTCAGATATTAAGCATTTGATGTTTATCTGTTAGTTAATAGAATTTTAAAATGGGATGGGATGGAATAGGCATTTAAAATGGGATGGTATTGAATAGGCAATCTTTCGCAACTTTTTAAAAGAAAATAGTTTAAAGTGCATACAAAGTAACCAGCTTTAAATGCGAATGGAATAGCTTTCAGTGCTATCACAGTAGGGACAGCTTGCTTCGGCACCTTTGATGTTGCTCCTAAATCCGGCACCCAGTTCGGTGTACTTCTCAATAAATCCATCTAATGTCGCTGCTATCGCCGTAGCTAACGTTGTTTAACGATGTTTGTTAAACATAGAAGTTGCAGTTTAATCAATGTTAACTATAATAAAAATGTACTTATTCTTTTCAAAACAGACATGACATTCCAGTATTTGTTACTGAGATAAAAGATAATTATGTAACACGACATTAATTAAGGTCGTGTTATTTACTTTGATTTTAGGTTTTGATTGTCTACTGGTGGTTCCTGAATGAAAGTCAAGTATTTTTAAGCATTACTATTATTACATTCTTTTCTTGTAAACTCTTACTTTATGTTTAGCTGAAAAGCATACAGTTTCTAAATGTTAACGTTCCTAATATAAGATAGTTAGATTAAGGAGTTTGGCGAGTGTAGCTAAGTTTTACATTGGCATTAAGTGACCGATCTCTGAAAAGTTATTTTGTTTTCCGCGCTCTACAGCAATTTCATTATAATTATGATACCCATTACTGGATGATCTAGTAGGGAAAGACGATAAGAATATCGTATATTTATTTACGTGGCTATTTAACATTTCAGGTTATTTAGAGCATCAAATGGCCGATATATTTTGCTCAGAGGCCTCTTCTTTCAGGATAGAGGTTCTTTTGGTGCCATAAATCTATGGCACGGGACCCACGGCTTTGCTTCTCTCCCGAAGGAAGTCATACTTAGAATTTTTACGCTCCTAAAATCCATTGGCCGGGATTGAACATGACCTTGGGTCTATGAGGCAAGTGTGGCTACCGCTAGACCATCAGGACCGATCAACAAATAAATAAATAAATAAATAGATAAAAAATCGAAAAGAGATATTAGAGTGCTGTGCAAAATTACTATGTAGAGTAAAAAAATAATTCAAGAGCAGTTTTGACTGCACAAAACCAACTGTAGTTATTCATTTTCTGTATTCATTTTCTAGGCAGTATTTTACAAAAAATGAACAGCCTAAGATCACCTGACATAATAATAATAATAATAATAATAATAATAATAATAATAATAATAGGGAAGATATGATCACTTTATTTATTTTAATATCAGTATTAATTATTATTCGGTGAAACAATTTTGAGGTTTTTAAGAATTTTCAGTAGTAAAAAAGTATGAACTTGGAACTGGTAGCGTCAAGATCAGGATTATTCAGAAGGATTCGATTCAGCATCAAATTTTTATTAACCTGTGTAACTAAAAAATTATGAGCAGGTTCTAATTCACGCAGCGGGTAGTGTCAATATATTAGCCAACCACCACCAACCCGGTGACTTAAACTTCAATGTCAATTAGTAAATATTTCGGAATACTTACTACGGCAATAATTGTATTTAGGATTTCCATGGCATACATATGCCTGATTAGAGTAATAAATGTTATCGATTTGTAATCAATTATGCCATCCTTTTATCTATGCAGAAGCATCCGAAAGAGAATACAAATAATACAAACAATTTCGTGATATGCGCATTCAGAATTCGATTGCACGAAATACTCCCAGTCCTACCTATTGTATACATTGTGCTGCGAGTTCCAGCACGCATGCGTCATCACTAAACGGGAGACCTCTTCTTCTATGGACGAAGTAGTAGTCCTTTTTGCAGTATACAATTCAACTGAAATGTACATGTGTTAGAATTAGGTAATTTATAAAATAATGAAATGACAATGACTCCTCCCGTATTAGGTTTTAGTCCCTTAAATTCGATCTTACACAAAGTACAAAAGAGTTTTTCTTCTTTTACTGAAAACTATTCAGTTCCAAGTTCTTCGACCAGTACATTTAATATTGCAATACATGATTTACATGTTCCATCTTAATAACACTGCACTACAGGTTACGAATCGACACTTCTGTGGCCAGACTGTATGTAATTCGGTTCTAACTCCCTCCCTCGGCGGTCTGGTCCAATGTTCGTATCAACCATACGCTGATATCTTGTTTGCGAAGGAATTGTTTCATCTGTAGCAATCATATTTGGCTTTTGTACGGGGCTTACAAGTAAGGCACAAGTATGGGAGTACAAATATTTACTATTACAACATATTTCAACATTAGAGTAGCAAGTTTGATGTTCATTTGTCAGTTAATAGCTCTAGAAACTATTTGATTTAAAATGGGACAATTCAGAGTTGGCGATCTTTCGCAGCGGGTCAAAGGAAAATATTTTACAGTGTGGCAGGTACAACGTATCAGCTTTAAATGCAATGGGAAATGTTTTGTTCGATACAAGCGGAGTTAAGAAATGAATAATAACTGACATCATAATTGAAAATGATAAAACTCAAATCTGAATAGTGTAGTAATAAATGTTTTATATGCACGATTACCTTTTTTAATTCCAATGTTGGCTATTTACCCATTTTCTCGACCTTGGTTGGAAAGTAAAAAATAACATTGTATACAGTTCTAGACTGTAAAATGTTTAAAACAAAAATACAATCGCACAATCTCAATATATTTGTAAGTGTAAATATTGTTTGATAGCGAAAGTTTTTAAAAAATATTTTATTTGTGAGTTAATAATTTATACCTGTTTCGAATGTTTAACAATAAACCACCAAAAAACATGTAAAATTTAATTACAATAAATTTAATATCACGCGTCCTCAAAACCACCCGTTCACCGCAGTAGTACTGCATGTGACGGTACATTTCCTTTGTTTGTGTTATTTCTGCAGGGATTTCTGTCTATTTCCTTTAGATATTGTCCACTCTTTTAGCAGTTTAACGGGGCAATGTGAGTCCTCGGCCGCTGAGAAGCTTTGTCTTCCTTGGGTAGGAAAACTATCGCCGATGTCTTTGGACTAGAGTGTGTGACGTCACACTTCTGTAGCTAATTGAAGACAATGGCGTCACTGTTGGAGGATGAACTGGAGTGACTGGATGAGCCAGATCCGCCATAGCCGTTGTAAGCACTTGAACCGGCCTCACTCTTTGAGCTACTCAGAGCACCGCTGCCAATGCCACCGCCGGAGTTGGAGGCGGAAGACGCTTGGCTGCTGGCTCCGCTGTTAGCTCCACCATAGCCGCCCCCGGAGTTGGAGGCGGAAGACGCTTGGCTGCTGGCTCCGCTATTTGTTCCACCATAGCCGCCTCCGTTGACACCAGACTGCGACGATGACTGGCTTTTTGATCCAGAACCGCCACCTCCACCGCCACCACCGCCTCCAAACACGTCAAAAATTGCAGCCTGGTCATCACTATATCCACCATGACCTCCACCCTGGAGAGCTAAGCCGCCCCCAGCTTGACTTGCTGAGTTACTGGCAGATGAGGATTCAGAGCCGCCTCCACCGCCGCTTCCCAAAATGTGAATAGCCTGACCTCCGCCTCCTGCGTTACTTGCGGCATTGCTGGCTGATTGACTTCCGCCTCCTCCACCTCCCAAAATATGTACTGTCCCTCCACCGCCCCCAATATTGCTTCCACCCCCATAACTCCCTCCTCCGCCACCTCCCAAAATGTGCGTAAGTTGTCCTCCGCCTGCGGCATTACTTGCTGCATTGCTGGCTGATTGACTTCCGCTGCCTCCATAACCGCCTCCTCCACCTCCTAAAATATGTACTGTCCCTCCACCACCACCGAAATTATTTCCACCCCCATAACCTCCGCCGCCTCCGGCGTTACTTGCTGCATTGCTGGCAGATTGGCTTCCGCCTCCATAACCAGCTCCTCCACTGCCATAAATTCCGCCTCCCCCTTGGTATCCGCCCTGGCCATAGCCTCCTTGTATACCGCCGCCTCCAGCGAATCCTTGGTTGTAGCCACTTGCAGCCTGGCTGTTGGCGTTAGATTGGCTTCCTGCAAAACTGCCGCCGCCGCCGCCACCACCACCACCATAGCCTTCTTGAAATTTGTTGTGTTTATGGTGACTGATATGATGGTGATGATGTTTGGGAGGAGGGATGCTGAGAGGTACTGCGCCGCCGCCTTGGAAGTTGGTATAGGCGCTGCTTTCTGCATTAGAAGAAGCTCCAGATGAGGCGCCGCCTCCACCGCCTCCGCTGTAGGCCTGGGATCCGGCATTAGATGCTGCAGAACTTCCACCTCCACCGCCTCCCCAGCCGCCGCCGCCACCGCCTCCGCTGTAGGCCTGGGATCCTGCGCTGGATTGCGCTGAACTTCCGCCCCCACCACCTCCCCAGCCGCCACCTCCACCGCTATGCGCTGATGAGGCGGCGTTAGATGCAGCTCCGCTTTGACTTCCGCAGCATCCACCTCCTGTAACAAACATCGAAGAGCAGACGAAAATCAAGAGACACCCTTCTACGATGTAGCTGAGAAAGACAAATAGTTTCGCTTATTTCTCCACTTTTTGTCTACTTGCGTGTTGATGGTGGCGCACACGTTCTAAATGAAAGATTTTACATGCAATTCACATTTGGGTCTGGAAAAAAATTATTTCGCTTTTTATGAACAAACTGAATGCCTAACATCCCTGAAACACAAAACATCAAATGTTACCAGCTGAGGAGATTGAAATTAATAATAAACTGGGGTATGCTGAGCAAAGAGCTAATAAATGCCTGCAAAAGATGGGATTTATTCTTCCTCAAATTCACCAAAATACCTCCAAATTTGAGGGAATATTATGAGTCCTATGATAAATAAACATATTCCGTCGCGCAGGAGCTGCGTAAACTTAACGAATTTCTCAGCGAGTTGTTTTTGCGAATGTTATTACAGAGCGCCTGAGTAGAGTCACTGCTTCCTGACTACAGGGATCCACAATTCAAAACACTTTCCTCTGACTATTTTCCTTCTCCTCTAGAAATATCCGGAAGAACATATGAAGTAGGTTTTGGAGCGAGATGAAGACAATTTTCATGAATGATGTGAGCAGGATGTTATAACATAACATTTTTGACTCCTTTGTAAGTGAGGTAAACTCATTTATAACTATTGCTAAGCAAGACTTTATACTTTTCATTAAAACAGATTATGATACTGTGCCATCTATGTCCATTAGGTTTAAAGTATTCAGTAATTTGGAAGTTAGTGTATTTTTTTTTTAAAATTTGTGCTTACCTGTGGAGAAATTCAATTCGTACTTGGGGTGAATGGAAGTTAGGAGTAACAATGTAACAAATGGAGCAAATTAGATAACTTTATGATTTATTTTGTTAATAATTATGATGATGACGATGATGATAACGATATTTCTCTCATTGAAAGAGTGATGTCCTTAATAAACGTTGCCAAGGAAAGTTTACCACTAGATAATGATTTGGATATACAGTAAAATGGTAAAATAAATTTTGCTCTACAGTAAATGGTAATGGGCAGTAGTAGGTGATTAACTATTTTTTGTACATCGACGATTTTATGAAAGCATAATTAATAATTATTTTACGTTTTGTGGAGTCGGTCTTGTCTGGACTAAGCTAAGATAAATCAGTAAGCCATTGTTCACTGTTGTACTGCTATGTTATTAGTCCGAATTTTAGAGGTTTAATAGCACTAAATATTGAAAAGGCAAAAAGTTGATGATGATCCATTGAAAATCGGAATATCCTGGCATTTGAAGACATTTTAAGTCACAGTTTTTAGCACATTTCGCTTTAACACTGACATTAATCTAACTTCAACTTCTTTACCAACATCGAGGTATAATTCATAAATAATGGCAACTATTTTTATTTCTCGAGAACCAGGAACAACACGAAAAATCTAAGACATATGATTGAAAGTATAAGGATTTAATTTAAAAGGAACACACCAGGTGATGTATGCGAACAGAGCTGTCTTAACACACCCCGAAGTTCAGTTGGTGAGCGACAGTGGTCAGGAATGGAGGTCACGAAGAGTGAACAACGTGCGTGTTTGAAAATAGCATTTCTCTGTGGCAGGAATGCATGAGAATGCCACACAGAGCTACGGAAAGTACTGGGTGCACATGCCTTACCCTCTCGAACAGTGGCGAGGTGAACTTCCTGAAACCTCGCCAAATTGATACGAATCCACTTCTGTACCTTACTTAAATGATGTGGCACCCACTTTGCACACATTTTCTGTATGTCCAAGTCCTCTCGTAAAATACGGTGCACTGTTTTTGCTGTAATTCCTATTTGTTGTTTTTATTCCAAAAGTGCCCAGTGTAACCGCCACGGGTGGTCGAGGTCGTTAAGGCGCAGACTCGTGAGCGGGAGATCTGGGGTTCGATCCCGATAGGACCGTCCTCCCTGATAGAGGTTTTTCCAGGTTTTCCTCAGTCCCCATAAATGGAAAATGCCGGTGAGATACCCTAAACTTAGGTCTGGAACGTTTCCTTCCTAAAAAAAATTCCTTTCCCAATATAACATTTCATTTCATGTATCATCAGTGTCCACCGCCTGTGTGCCTCAGTAGTAGAAAAGGGCGTTAAACACTAATAAAAAAAAGTGTCTAGTGTCTATCATCGCATAAGTACTGTTCCATCACCATGACCCTTACATCCTTGCCCGCGGGCACAGGACACCCATTGAGGGCAGATCGGCAGTGGACATTCTCCCTCATTTGAAGATCTCTCTCCATCTCGCCACTGTTCAATAAGATAGGGCAAGCGCACCCAGTGCTTGCCGTAGCTCTGTGTGGCATTCTCGTGTATTCCTGCGATATACGCACGTTTTTCACTCTTAATGACCACCATTTCTGATCACTATCGCTCACCAACTGAACTTTGGGACGTGCTGATACATGCAGCTATGCTCATTTGGTGCTTTTACTGTAAGTAGCGTTCCTTACATTTTCAATCATATGTTTTACATTTTTCGTGTTGTCCCTAGTTAGGGAGGAAAAACAATAGTTGGCATGACTTATCCTTCGTTTAATCTCCTTAAGTTTTATTCGAAGACTGAGCTTTCCTTATTTCAAATTGCTTGTCTAAGACCCCTATACAATCTCTAAAATTACTGCATCGATATCTACTGATCTTGCAACATGTTTAATGCTCAGGTGAAAGCATACTTACAGAAGATATTGCAATGCATCTTCAAATGTTGGCGAGCTTACAGTGTTGTAATGTTAACGCACAGTAAAGAGAACTTACCAGAGGCTGCAGAGTTCGACTGGGCGTTTGAATGTGCAGAGTTGATATCTAGTTTAACTAGACCTAACGGTCCACTAAGGTGTAGACTGGATGTCCTGGAGTCAGAGCTAGAACTGGATCCTGTCTCAGGATGAAGAATCTTCCTGATGCCTCCCAGCAGCCCACCGTCCAGCAAGGACCTCTTCTCTAGAATGCAAAATACGTTTTGTGCCATAATGTTGTTATATTATAAGAACCCCGTTTACTGAAAGCTCAACAAACATCACATTCTTCCGCGCCTGTGCTGGGGTAAGGGATACGGACTATAAGGAGTATGGCTGGACATGAGCATTAGTGGAGGGATAAGTGTACATTAAACCAAATACCTCTCTGTAAATTCCACAATAGCCACAATGTCTTATTATCAGTTTCATTCACAATTAAAAATATTATTGCTTGAAAAACCCAAAGTACTTACTGGCCCTCTTATTTATTAATAACGCAAGCAGCACACTCAACCGAGTTCACAATTTGTGAACTATTTACAAAGGAGAAATACGGCGTTTGTGCAATGGTCAACAAACATGTGCGATATTAAAACCACATCGCTGCTTTCGTTAAACAGAGAATAGCCTGTTCATCAGTTGCACTTACAAAGTACACATAGTTCTAACAATAGTATTATATATCAAATATCCATCAGCGGTTGTACGTATGACGCTCGACCCATTTTTTGAAGTATGGCTTCCTTCGGAAGGGAAATAAAGCCGTGGGTACCGTGTCTTACATTTGCGGCACGAAAAAGAACCTCAAGCCTGAAAGAAGGGGCCTCTGAGCAAAATTTGACGGCCGTTTCACACCCTGAATTGAATGGGACGCTGAGGACCTGAGATGTTAAAGAGCGTCCGTAAATAAATCAAATAAAAAAAAAAAAAAAGGACCGACAGATACTGAAGAAGATTATGAAGACCATGGACAGGCCAACAAAGAAAGTGCGGTATTTAAATCTAGTTTCCTCAATGTACAGTGCAAGCCAAATATCTGAAGGAAAAATGAAATACACACCGAATTGCCACATTTTACTATAGTACGAAGGGTGGTGTAGATGCCCATGATGAAATGTATGCTATATATTCCAGAAACCAACGAACACGTTTGGCAGTTTTCTGCTATTCGTTTTTCTGGCAATTCATTCTTGTTAAGAGAAAGCACTGCTTGATTTAATTATGTCTCTAGCAAAACAACTAAATGACCCACCTTTGACAAGAAGGATGCTAAATAACCATGTTCCTCGTTAAAATCAACATGTTATATCAGTACTTCCAATCTCACGTCAGAAAGAGTTGGTGCAATATAAGTATCCTCGTGGTAATGATCACAGAACTACGAGGGACATTCAAAAAGTTTTCCAACCAGCCTATTTATTGTTGGACAATAATGTATACAAAAATTTAACTAAGGCAGCTGACAACAATGGATCTTATGCTATCAAAATATGCATAAGTGCAAGTTTAAAATTGCATAGTCACTGTCGCACGGTCTGTGGAGTGCAGTCCTGTGTCAATAACTAGTGAAAAATCATGAGTATTTCTAAAGAAAACCTTGAGCATGTTTTCACTAAATGATCCTAAACGTTTGACAGATATATGCACTGGTGATAAAAGTTGGTCTTATTACTATACCACCCTAAATAAAGCTCAGTAAATGCGTGTGGGTAAATAAGAATGATCCAAGACCAGCGAATACTGTTCTCTTCAATTAAGCAGGATCATTAATGTCAGAAGGAATGACAATGAATGGAGAATACTATGGCACTTGTATTTTGAAATTTTAATTTCAAAAGCTGAGGCGATGGCGTCCAAAGACAGCAACTTCAAGGCTGTATGACAATGCGTCTCCTCACAGAACAGCAGCAAATTTGAGGAAACTGGAAGTCGCCAAAGTCCAGTTGCTTGAGCATCCACCCTAAAGCCCTGACCTTGCACCGTGCGACTTCTGGTTGTTTCCTCAAAGGAAATAGTTCATTTCTCGAAATTATTTTAAACTAGTGTAGGATCTTGTTCCAGCTAATAAATTCAGCTCTGTTGACAATATCTCAATCCGAGCACCGTAGTGCTTTTGACAAATGGTTGCATCGTCTACAACTGTGTGTGTGTGTGTGTGTGTGTGTGTGTGGAGACAGATGGAGGAATTTAGGAATTGAAGGATTGTGAGAATAAGTTTTCGAATTTAGTTCATAGCTTGAACTTTATTACCATACTTTTTGAATGTCCTCGCAAACAGAGTTGTTCTGTATGCACATTGGCAGTTTGTGGAGAATGTAGAGATAATGTTTGCCAGGATTGCATAAATTCATTGTAAAAAATTTGTTACAACTGTGTCATTGTTGTTAAATTTTGTGTTAGTTTAAAATTTGCAATAAATATTCATTATAATTATCTTAATTTGCTATTTTTGTCTTGTGCGTGCTTCTATTTTACTTTTAATAATAAAGCAGAAAATTAGTGTTTAGGAAATTGCTAAAATTAAATTTGATTGCAACAAAGCCTTTAACTCTATGCACACATTATTAAAATATTAGTAAATGACTATACAAAATAACTGTATCGCCCATATTTTACTTCAACTAGAAAAAAAAAGTCAAATTTTAGCACTGAGTACCATACATACAAGGCTGCGTAATGAAAACGGTCTAGGTTACACACTAAAATAAATATTAAAAAGTAAAATCTACATTGTAAAGTGGATTCCTTTAGATTTACAAATAACTACAAATCTTTATTTCTGATCTGCCTACGTGGTTTATGTTTGATGTATTTTCTTGTGCTAGGCAGTCACATGCTAATTTTTAATGAAATTTGTGCTAGAAAGAGAAAACAAAGTCACAGTAAAGACGCAATCTCAAACTAGTTTGAAGGTGCGGGAGAAATTACCTAAACTTTGTTAGATATCCCAACAATAGCATTCTAATGCTTGGCTCAGTTACTAATAAGTAATAACATATATGAGCATTTAAATTCGGAAAATACCACGATACAGATACAAAAACACGAAATAAGATCAGAACATTAAAGAGAACTGTATAATAATGAAAATCAGGTTTAAATAATACACGTTATCAGTTTTTGTTAAATATTACTAAAAACTTCTTTTCCGTTGAGAAAGTCATGAGCCGATGTATGTACTCACCATGGTTATGAGCTATGACCAGTTCTGACGACAATGTCGCCACCACACAGAGGAGCAACAATGAGCTTGTTGGTGTCATTGTTGCAACACCCACACTGCACTAATGCTCTCCTCCGCAGTAATATAACAACTGATAACCCTCGCTAGTAGACAGCAACTTATAAGCCTCGCAAGACGGGTTTTAGTTTTAGTTTTTTTTTCAGAAAGAGGTGTACTTCCGTTGGTCCAAGAATCCCAGGCGAAGCGATGGTTGTTTATTATGACGTCATACAGGAGCCGTGGCTATGCGAATGTGTTGTGACCTGCGCATGGACTTTCCACAACGTTTGTGTTCTGTTCAGAAATTACATTCACGTAAAACCTGCGGCGTGAGTCATCTTGCATCTGTGATCGTGAGGTGTGTGGTAAAGGGCATTCCTGTAATAGCACAAATATACACTTATTGAGAAATGTACACTTTTCCGCAAATAAGCTAGAACTTGCTTCTGAAGTGAAGCCTGGTTCTCTTTCTGTCGCCCACTTTCATTAAATATAATAACAAGAACAAAAACACGAGTTGTTCCACATATAGCGAAAATTATGTTACTATTTAAGTGTTTTATCCTTTTGGTTCTGTAGTTCTTGTTATTTTAGTTACATCGTTCCAAATTTCATATTATTATTATTATTATTATTATTATTATTATTATATGAGAATTATATTACGTAGTGTTAAACAATTCAATTCTACAGGAAGAAACTGACAATTTACCAATATTCTGTACTCCCTTTTGCGGAAATTGCCGTTTGCGCGATGTCTTGCTAGTTCATTTTACGTCTCCACATTCAATATGAAATTCAATCACAGTATATACAGTAGGAGCAGCTTGTGTTAACACCTTTGATGTAAATCCAAGTTGACTGTAGTTCTCAATGAGTCCATTAGATGACACTTTATCACTGCAACTGAATTGTGTTTAGCAATCATTTGTAAATGTGGAAGTCACGGATACGATTATTGAAAATGTATATTTTCTTTTCATGATATATATATATATATATATGAAATTTCCATATGTGATATAGCAATAAAATTAATTAAATAGAACACATTAATTAAAATGGGCAAGCCTTGTTTTTTAATCCGGTTTTCGGTTTTAATTATATATTGGTGGTTTCTGAATGAAATTTTAAGCATTACTATTATTTCTTTTTCTCGTAAATTCCTACCTTGGGTATAGCTGAGATGTATAACAATAATGTTTTTGAATTAGGAAATTTCTGATATAAAAAGTTAGGTTAAGGAGCTGGCGAGCGTAGCGCAGTTTAATAACTACCGTAAATGGTAGATCTCTGAAAAGCCTATATTGTTTCCTACACTTTACAGCAGCCTTACCATAGATACGCATTACTCGATAATCAAATACGGGAAGAAGGAAGAATATCGTAAAGAGAGGTGGGTAATGCTCTACAAAATTACTGTAAGCAATTATCTGAGAGCAATTTTCACTGCACACATACCATTTAGAGCTGTTTCCTTGGCAGCATTTTACCACATGAAAACAGCATAACATAACCTGAAATAATAACGAAGAAAGGGTTACGCGATTTGTTTTAGTGTCAGTATTAATTATTATTCGGTGGAACACTTTTCAATGTTTTCCAGTAGTAAAAAAGCATAAATTCAAAACTTAGGGGTCATTTGTTCAGAATTATTCAGAGGAATTGGATTCTGTATCACATTTTGTATTATTGCCGTCACCTTTGCAACCAAAATTATGAGCACACTGCAGGCTTTAATTCACGGGAGTAGATAGAGCCAACATAATCGCAAACTGCCACCAACCCGGTAACTTAAACTTTAGCGTCAAAAGTACCTAAATATTTCAGAATGCCTACGTTTGGTAATAATTATTAGTCATTTTTTGCACAATTACAAATTCTTTAATGAAATAGCTATATTACAGCATAATGACTAAGATATAACGTTTTATAACGACAAAAATTGACTAATCATGGAATTGAAGTCTTTAATGCCTATTTCGGTCTTTTAATTTTCAAAATTTAAAACCGACCACTTCCTTCATTCCATTGCCACAGAAAAAATTGAAAAAATAATATGATTGATAGAGGAATTGTAATTGCAGCGGGTGGATATTTTATTCGTCTCTTGTGGTAATGAAAATCACGTAGTTTTAACATTTAACATGACTGCGTTAAGTTTGAGCATGTGGCATCACTGCTCTAGTGCATACATCATTAAAATTTGCAGTTCATTGTTGTGTATAATTTGTAATGCGTTAGCTTGAAACGGATTATTAAGCTAAATTGTGCCAGAGTGTTATTTTCCAGTAGCGCCTCAAAAACGATTATCACATGATGGAAATTGTCTTAACTTTATAATTAACGACCGGTTTATCTTCTTCCGATGTTACTGCAAAGAGGCAAGTTGCGATGGTTTCTGTTTGTCATAAGATGGTGTAATGGTAACGTTCTTCTTTCCACGCAATGAACCCGGGTTCTATTCCTGATTGGGTCGATTTTCTGAGTTTTTCCCTCAGGTCTTAACGTGAATGTGACTTAAATTTAGGTGGAATCATTATTCCACAGCTATCCTTAGGAAAACAGCCGCGTTTTCCAGGCATCCGAGCCTCAGAAGTCGACTACGCTCTCCATAGACTGGGAGAGCATCCTACAGGTTTGAATGAACATTGGTAGAATAAACAACAACAAAAAACAGTGCCCCAATGCAAAGTTTTACACTGTTTTCATAAGGTATAATTTTAAGATAGATGGATTTTATTTTAATTCAAATTATATCTCAAAAAGAAAAGTTCGGTCCAACGTTGTTAGACAAAAATCTAAGCAGCTATTTCTTCAACTCTCATCAGCAACTATTCAATGTAGAGATGTATGCTGCAATGATTAAGCAAATATTCCTTTGAATAAAATGGAAAAGGGACATTTACAGCACGTTGGGAACCTTTCTAGGAAATTTGAAGTCTGAAAAGTGTTTATTTTAACACAAAGAGTAAAAACGGCACCAGGAGAGCTCCTGGAAAGGTTGTAGCTGCTGCTAGGGAAAAAAAGGGGATAGATCTTAGAACGGGATCCCGGTTGGGAGACAGTTTTGAAAATAACGGTTATCCAACTGCTTCTTTCAAATATGCTCCAGCCACATCTTGTCACGTTGATAGAACATCTTCACTTCTTAGTGACTGAAGAACTTCCTTACAATGAACCATTTAGAGAAATATGTTGTTGTGCTTTGTTTTCACAAGGGACAATAGCTTTGCAAGTAGTAAAAGGCTGAGAAATATTAGTTTGAAAAAGCTATATTAAATACCCCATCTCTTTTAATTTAAGTGCTTATGTAAATGCCTACATGAAGCTCTTTTACTACCTTTCTGCCACCACCTACGTGAATCATGAAGTGATCACCTTCGCTTTCCCTCTTCGTCGTACCCTTGTAAAGTAATAGTAAAATGTTACAAGTGATATTATATAAGAACAAGATGGAGGAACAGCTGTTTGCCACCTGTCGCCATGCCTTTAATTAGTTATGAGCACTCCTTAGTAATAAATTAATATTTTTATCTACGAAGCTCAATATTGTCATTCCTGCTTTTATTTTTTCTGGGAAATAACAATAATTTAAATACTTTATTATGCATCTATCAATATTCAAACGTAATAGTTCACTTTGAGAAGATGGTCGCATAACTGCATTAATTTCCATTGTGGAGGTCGAGAGATGGCATAAGAAATGCCGATTGTGATCGGTCATTTATTTTATTATTCCATTCTTGTCTATAAAAATTTGGTTATATTGTTTGACAATCATAATTTCATTATAACAAAAAATTTAAGAAAATGGGGTCAAAAGAAAATAAGGAATGGAGGGGGGGAAATTAACATTGGACGAAAATACGCACTTGAAACAGAAAAGGCAATATCAGATATAGGTTAATTGCACTTAACCTAGATTTTTCATTATACTCAAATAATGAATTATTCTTTCTTTATACGAATTATCATCCCTTTCGCTATTACTTCGCATATTTAGGTTAACTGCTTCCCAAACTTATTAAAAAAGCAGCAAACCTTCCTCCAGTATTTGAAGTTAAAAATATTATGGTAGAGAAATCTAGAGGTTCCACAGAAGTTGCAGAACGTTTTCCAATAAAACCACTTCGGAAATTAGCACAAGTGTTTCGGTTTCGGAATGTAAAAGAAAACGCAATGAAAACAAAATGTTCTCCGACACAATGCCTGTTTAATCGAGGGAGTATCTTCTACACGTTTTAGTAACGGTGACGTAAAACACCGCGTAAATGAAAATGTTTATAACTGAAATACAGTTGAAAAACAGTGGATAAACTGGCGTTTTTAATATCATACCATGGAGCCATTTCGTTTACAAAATATTAAGAATCAATAAGTAATGAAAATGCAAAACCAACGCTAGAAAACCCTGTCTTCTTCATTGGAAATATTCATTATTTCCTAGCTAAGAAAAAAATTCCTAATAAAATATTAGAAAAAAGCCATCGAGTAGTTTTGCGATGTAGTTCTTCTTCAAATCTCCCTGTCGAGATATGATCCCCTCCCGTCAAAGGGAAGAGTCTGAAATATATTTTAATTTAACGTGTAATGTCTGCAATATGTGCATTATAACTGTCTGGTAAAGGTGCTCTATTAAAAGTCGATGGAGGCCATGCTATGAAGTTAGGAAAGTAGGCCTCAAGTTGTGTCCAAGGTCCCGATCTCTCTCCTGAAGGCCAACACATACTCATTATCAAGTTCACACACACAGGATGTTGCAAAAGCTTTTTCTCCTACATGAGTTATGCGTGGCCTTCTATATAATTACAAAATGTAGCTTTGGTTTGTCCACTCGCTCATATCCTTGATGACGCATAACATTTATATCAGTGCTCCCCCTCCAAATTTTAAAAATATGCATAATGAAATTTCATGTTAAATAATACAAGAATAATTTTACAGAGAGCTCCAATTTAGCACGATTCCACGGACTGCCCTTATTTAAGATCAAAACCGGGCTGGGAAGTGATTATTACCATCCGGGTTTGCAAACTCTAATTTGGTTTTGAATTTACATTGTCTGCTTACTCAGAAACAGTTGTGGGAAAAAAAAAAAAAAAAAAAGCAAATGTACTCATGTATATTCAACGGATTAGAAAGGAAAAAAGAATTGTGAATACCTCAAAACGAAGTTGAAAGGTTATGCAGTTATAAATAATTAACTTACGGATATAATCAACTTGAAAGTTATATTACCTGTTTACAAGCCTCAAAAATAAAATAACTTAAATAGAAATGTCTTTATCTGCACGTATTAACTTACCGGCTTTTTTAGTCCCTCATAATCTAAATCCTGTTGAAATGCTTCATTGTTGAGCATTAAATTCGAAGCTATTTTGTTTACTATTGCCAACATTCAGTACGCTTTATTAAACTGTTAAAATAAATTCGGGGTTGAGCTTAGTTACACTTATGAACAATCATTATACGAACAAGGCTGCTTAGGTTGTTTTGGTCGCACGTGTTGAAAGGAGAGTAATTAGCATGAGTTATGTAGCACATTAGCAATACAAATTAGAATTGCAAATTTAGTTTCTAAAGATAACTGCAGATTTGTGTCATGAAATTCAGCAAAATTATTTTGTCTCGTATTATGCCTTTGTTTTATATATAACAAAAATAACTCATAAAGGATAATATAATTAATAACCTTAGAAGTAGAAATTAATAAAATGCGGAAATAGTTACAAAAATGGCAACATATACAGTTATTTGTTGCTAAAATAATAACTAGGGGTGCAAAATTAACAAACTTTGAAATAGTTACAAAATTAAATATATATACATATATAATATAAATGAAAAATAATATAACACTATTAACAATGTAACTAAAATAACAATAACTGGAAAAGCAGCAAAGGATAACACACTAAGAAAAAGTCACAGATTAGTAATAGCTATATTTCGAACTGCTTGAATGCTTCTATGACAAGAAGATAAGTGAAGGTGAGACAAATAAATATCGAATATCGAAAATGACGGTATGTATGGAAACGGATGAAAAAGCAACAAGATTGGGTGAGAGGGAAGGAGTGAAGAAAAAAATTAATACGTAAGATTTAAACCAGGTGGTATACGCGCTTTATGTAAAACATAGCTGCCATTTCTCTATCTCTGAGTAAACTTTCAGAGTTATGAGTAATTAATGCGTCGGTAGGCGCTAAATTAAAAGCATCATCAAAATCCTTGCAGTGAAAAATATAGGTGCTATTTCTTAGCTAAAGTACCTTTCAAAAGGAGTCAGTAACGTAACAATGAGACGCTGTTCTAATGTCGAAACTTCAGTAAATGTTCTGCATAGCTTACAATATAAAGAATAAAAACAAAAGGTGCAGAGATAAATAACACAGTCACTTCTCTACTGTATTTGAAGAATATTTAATTACTGAAAATAGTGTGCTATTTGTGCTCAGTGCTTCATTTATTTCTGCACTTTTTGTTCTTATTATATTTAGCTATATTTTTATATGATACGTTTTATTAATAATTGCTAAAGGATAGTAAATGAAAGATATCCAGATATTATACTATGGTATTGCTAAAAGCGGGCTATGATGACGCTTGTGGTATTGCAGTAGTTTGTAATATTTTCCTTAGGTTTATTTCATTTGTGTTATTTATAAATTCTATGGTGCCAGGAAGAAGGAATATAAGTGTAAATTTTGTGAAAGTGTTTCTAGAGACGTATTGCAGTCATCTTCATGTCTAGGTAAAGGGGCATATCTGTATTCCAATTTTTTGCTGATTTATTAATTCTGAACCAATGAAAATAAGCACCCTATTTGAATTCGTGTCTGGGAAAGCCAATAAGAGTTTACTTATAATTCTTTTCCGTCTTTCAACATTGCAATTAATTTAATAATGATGATGATAATAATAATAATAATAATAATAATAATAATTGCATTTATTTAGGTTGAGCTGTTTATAATTATGTTAATAGGTATTTAATTAAGTTGACATGTATTTGATTATGTTGACATATTTTAATTGGTTTCACAGATGTTTATTTACGTTCATGCATTTATTTACGTTCAATGCATTTGTATAAGATAAAGATAAAAATTTTCTGAAAATCAGGGAAATCGGGCAATTAAGGGTGGGAATTTACCTGAAAATCTAAATTTAAAAAGCGCTCTACCTGCACCAATTTCTGTGCTCTAGCGCTTTGTAATACCTTTCACGTCGGTCCTGGTGGTGTAGTGGTAACCATACTTGTCTTCTAAACCCAAGATCGCGGGTACAAATCCGGCCAGGATCGATAGATTTTTCGGGCGTAAAAATCCTATGTATGACTTCCTTCGGAAGGGAAATAAAGCCGTGGGTACCGTGTCGTACATTTACGGCACGAAAGTCGGTCCTGGTGGTGTAGTGGTTACCATACTTGCCTCCTAAACCCAAGATCGCGGGCTCGAACCCGGCCAGGATCGATAGATTTTTCGGGGGTAAAAATCCAATGTATGACTTCCTTCGGAAGGGAAGTAAAGCCGTGGGTACCGTGTCATACATTCACGGCACGAAAAAGAACCTCAAGCCTGAAAGAAGAGGCCTCTGAGCAAAATTTGTCGGCCGTTTCACGCCCTGAGTTGAATGGGACGCTGATGACCGGAGATGTTAAAGAGCGTCCGCGAATAAATCAATCAAAAAAAAAATCTTTCACAAAATCCACTTGCTAAAGAATTCGCTTAGTTCACGCAACTCCTGCGTGACAGACTTTTTATTTGTGAAGATGATCACTGCTAAATGACTTACTCGGTGCAATATCTGCATTGGTGCACTTGTGGGAACAGCCCCAAGGTTGCACGAGAGTTGAAGGAACGGGAATCCCCAATAGTTATGTGTTGTATACTGGCTAGGCTATTTACCGTACGGGAAATTTAAATAATAGGTTTGACACGCTCGAGAACAAAACACCATCGTTTATATACCCAAAGAGTAGAGTCGCCCATGCATACGACAAATTACACACACAGCTTCCGTTTCTTTGTCTCTGATTGTTAAAATTCTTGAATAAAGATATTGCGTTTTCTGGCTGTTGTACTCATACGAGGCAATTTTTGTTATTTAAGTCCGCATGGAAAAAGAAAATAAATAATCATGCGGGGTTTTAAGTGTAGAACAGATTTTTGAAAGTATGAAAATGTGCATGTTTTATATTCTGAGACCCACGAATAGTGTTGATTATATTTTTCGATATAAAATACATTATAAATTAGTGGCGGTTCCTCTACAAAGTTGTTGGTTTGCGCTATCTGCAATGATTATAACCATTGCTTAATGGGTATTTATGCGTTTAAAACGTCGGTAGAGGCTTTCTATCTTGCGCCTGATGCTGCTGCTGCTGTTATAGACTTAATTTGCGGTCTCAGTTAAACCAATGTCTTGATATGTTTGTTAATTATTTTGATTGGGGAAGGCGTGAGGAAACAATAAGGGCCTCTTACAATGAGCTGTGTTTATGCACCACTTGAAATGTCGGCTCTCGTCACTTAAGTTTGCCTCGAGTTCTAAACCACTGATTATCATTGCGTTATGGAAGTTAAATAAAACAGTTGAAAGACTATCTGATGCAAATTTCCTGTTTTTAGGAAAAAATAATTTTATTAATTAACAGACTAGCGCACATTTTTTTTTTCTTTCTATATTTCCTTGGTCATAACCTTCTTATTTGCAGAAGAGAATGACAGATACACTTTTCTCTTAGCAAGTTGATGCAAATACCGCTTATCTTGCATGCAAGCTGTTTAATTTCCTGTCCGTTAAATTTACACTAACAAAACATAATCTGTTCACTTAAGGATATAAAGTGCTTTTATTAGACACGTAGAAATTTGCATTGAAGCATTAGCAACAGAATTTGATGTCATTTGACTCTGTGCAAAAGTAAACCTTAAACAAAATACTTTTAAATATTCCTTGATTTCATTTTTATCAGTCTTTTTTGAGAATGTGTGCATCATAGTTTAATTTCCTGCTGAAGGTCTCGTAAAGACTTCATCACTTGATGCACAGCCTGGTACGATTTGTTCACATTCAGCAGAACATTGATGTCTTAACAGAGATAACACAAACCACATCCTGAACAATGAATTTTCCCAACCGCATCTTCCCATGCTTATTTTTACAAAACCGTACAGAGCGACGACCGCAAACACATTAGAGGTGAACAACAGCACAACAAAAATTACCTACCACGTTTGAAGGAGCATATCTCCTAAATCATTAGACACAGTGAGGTGAAACATTTATCATGAGTTCATTAAGCCCCCCCCCTCCCCAGGTGAAGTGTGTGAAGTTTGATATATGGCACGTTATAATACGAGCGTGATTTGAAACGTTCTCGGAATGACCCACAGATTACTGCAGCAGTTCCGAGGTCGTTATGGTACGGCTCTTCAGCGTGAGGTTATTTCCAGGTTTTCCTCAGTCCTGAGAAATGCCGGGATGTTTCCTTCATTAAATAAAGTATCCACCGACTGTGATCCCCCAGCAGTAAAAACGGACGTTAAACACTATTTAAAAAATTTTGCCACGTAGGAGCTGCGTAAATTATGCCTATTTAGAATTTACGAAGGGCATTGCAGAGCGCTAGAGCCGTTTTAAATTTCTGTTTTCAGGTATACCCCTACTACTAATGACCCGATTTCCCTGATTTTCAGAAACTATTTTTCTTATTTTACTTAAATCGTATATACAGGAGTTTACTTGTGAAAAAGCAACTATTGGTGCCGCTAGAGCAATTTTTAAATTTTGGGTTTCAGGTAAAACTGCTCTCCTAATAGTGTGACTTCACTGACTCTTGGAGTTGTTTTATTGTTTTGTTTCAAAGGCATATCCCGAGTTTCGTTGAGAAAAAACAAAAATTTCGGCCGCTAGAGAATTTTTAAATTTTTGCTTTAGGTTTAACCCCCACCCCAATAGTCCAATTTTGCTGGTTAATGAACTCAATTAACTGTTTGTTAATTGATCATTATAGGCCGGGTTTCGTTTAGAAAAAAATTACGGCAGCTAAAGTGTTAACAGTGTAACGGTTCCAACCCCACTGAAATATAATTATAATGTATATATATATATACACAATAGGTCTAGCTTCTTGCCATTGAAGAACTCGCAGTAGTTCGAAATATAGCAGTTTCAAGTGGGACTCTTTCTCTGTGTTTTATCTTTATCTACTTTTATTATTAGTGTTAATTTGTTACATTGTTAATAGTGTTTCTTTATTTTTATGTTTCATTTATATATATATATATATATATATATGTGTTTGTGTGTGTGTGTGTGTGTGTGAGAGTCCAATCAGCATATTTTGATGTTGTAATGAATGATACACAAATTATGCCTATAGTATGTCATAAGCTGCAACTTCAATGTAAGAATTGTACAGAAGAGAAAATTCCTTGGGGTTTGTTACGGAAGCTTGAAAAGCCAACAGAAGGGTCATAAAATCTCTATTCAGAGGAAGTAACCCGATGATCGCTGTATGAAGCCCCTTTCTTTTTTAAAAGACCTGCTGTAGCAAGATAAATAAACCTGGAGGACTTATAAACTCGTTAAAGTCTCAGAACCCGACTGGCTGTTGTACTGTTAGCCCTTTAAAATAGTTAATTCTAACAAAATGTTTTAAACTTAGAAAAAATGGCGAATGAAAAAATGGTGGAGGCAACCAATGGAAAAGGTATGTTTGAAATTTTAAGATAGGTGTGATGATTGCGCGTGCCTTTGTGACCACATGGTAATCGTTAAGTCAACGATAACTTGATTTGAATTTAATATGTAAGGAGGCGGATGCTCGATTGCAGTTGGCAGTTTGAAGTTTTACACGCGGCGATACACATGCAGTCCTATGTTTTACACTCCACGAGAAGCATTTCCTCATTCAGTTCAAGCATTTCGCAGTACTCATCATAAGTTGAACTTTCAGTTTCACGCACCGCGGCACTCATCTGTAAGTTTCACACGCGGCAAATAAGTTTGTATTGGCGTAGCTAAGTCTATCGTACACCAGAGGACGGTGCTTATTTACACTAAAGAAATCCTCTCCCCGTCCTGCTGAGTACTATCAACAAAATAGCGGAATTCACCATGAGAAATTGTCATTGAAGAACGACACAGAAACAACCAATAATCAATCTACAAACACACTTCGTAAGTGGCATCACAACTCGAGGCACACGACGTCGACAACAAACTGCTTCAAAATTGGTGCCCAACCTGGGGCACTTGGCCGGAGCCTACTAAACAGCTTCATAATTTGGCTCCAATTGTTGGGGCCCGACAACAACCATTTCAAAAGATATGTGGTACCTAAAAAGATATATATTATTTATGTGCATCACTTTAGGTTAACGCCCACTCATAATGGTCTTGTTTTGCTTTATTTTGCACTCGATGAATCATTTGTTAATTGACATACCGAGTTTCGTCGAGGGGAAAAAAATATGGGGCTGTTAGAACGTTAACAAACACACACGCCCGCGCGTATTTTTTGGTGCCTAGAAATAGCATCAATATAGATTAAGTTTTCGAAAAATCTTTTTATGGATACAACTGCAATAGCTAGAGGTACATTCATTTTTTCCTTCACATCTATAACTTGAAAACGAAGCACTTTCGCATATTACTTTATTAAGAAAAAAGTATTTCTTTTCAAGTACTGTATAAAATTATAAAATTAAGTTAATCTGATACATCCTGTATACGTTATAGTGACGCAAGAACAATGGACCATACTTGCCTCGTATGCCCAAGACCGTGGGTTCAGTCCCTGCCAGGGGCGATGTATTTTTTTTTTGGGGGGGGGGTATAAAAATCCTAAGTATGGCATCCTGCGGAAGAGAAGCCAAGGACCCGTGTCGATCTGATACATCCTGTAGACGTTATAGTGACGCAAGAACAATGCACCATACTTGCCTCGTATACCCAAGACCGCGGGTTCAGTCCCTGCCAGAGGCGATGGCTTTTTTTTTTTTTTCGGGTATAAAACCCTTAGTATGGCTTCCTGCGGAAGAGAAGTAAAGGACCCGTGTCGTACATTTACGACACGAAAAAGAACCTCAAGCCTGAAAGAAGAGGTCTCTGGGCAAAATTTGTCGGCCGTTTCACGCCCTGATTGGATGGGACGCTCATGGCTGCGATGTTAAAGAGCGTCCGTAAATAAACCAACTCAACGACAAAAGAGCAATGGTTTAATTGATGCTAACTAGTTTTCTTTCGGTAATACCTTATATCGGCTTCTCCTCCCCCGGAGTATTTCAACTGAACCCCGCTCCTCCTGAAAATACAACAGATAATGAAATAGGCTGATTTACTTCGTCCCAGTTCATTGGCTGTAACAAAAATGGGGAATATTTTATTGATAGCATACAATAAGCTTGCGAATAATTATAAGTAATATCTTTACTATACAGTATTGAATTAAGTGCAACGAACTCTTGAGATAAAAAATACTTTGCTCCCCACATGTTGACCCCCCGTCCGTGAGTACAACTGTGCACTAAACGTACTTACCTAAAACTAGCAATCACATACATTCACGAAATTCTCGTATTGCCTTGCGTTCCCATTGGCCTGTAAGTTGGAAAGAAAGAAGTAATGGAGAAAAGAAGAGGGGGGGAAAAGTATGCAAAAGTTAAAAGCAAGGAAAAAATGATAAAATCTAGAAAAATAAAGGAAAAAATAAAAATTTAAAGAAGGAAAACAGGTTATTAATAATAGTATTTCATAGTAAATTGCTTCGTGAAACAACAAACCATATGTTAGTGGAATAATAAGAATTCGTAATTAGTTTTTAGTCAATTTAATATTATGTTGTTAATGGAGGAAGAAGAATCAAATCTTGAAGGGAAGAAAGAAAGCAGAAAAGAAATAAATGAGAAGAATGAAAGATGGAAGGCAGGGAACAAAGAAGGAAATGAAAAAATTAAATAAAAAAAGAAGTAAAGATAGAAAGAAGTACAAAGAAAAGAAATAGGAAGAAAGAATAGGGCGGAAAAGAGAAAAGAAAGCTAGAAATAAAGGAGAAACCAAAAAAAATGGAAGGAAAGAAAAAACGAGAGAGGAAAAAGAAGAATAAGTCAAAGAAAGAGGAAAAATAAAAAGATGAAATAAAAAATGGAAGACAGGGAACAAAAAAGAAGAAGAAAATAAAGAAGGAAACGAGGAAAGAAATAAAGATAGAAGGGAGGTACAAAGTAAATAAATAAGAAGAGAGGAAAAGAGAAAACGAAGGCTAGAAATAAAAGAGGAACAAAAGAAGGATGAAAGGAAGGAAGTAATCAAGAGAGGCAAAAAAGGAAAATTAAGAGAAACAGGAAAGATAAAAAGATTAAATAAAATGGAAGACACGGAAAAAGAAAGAAAGGAAAGGAAGAAAGAAAGAAAGAAATGAGGACAAAATTAAATAAAAAAGGTAAGAAGTAAAGGTAGAATGGAGGTACAAATGAAATAAATAAGAAGAAAGAGCAGGGAGGAAAAGATAAAAATTGATTACAAATAAAGGAGGAACAAAGGAAGAATAAAAGGAAAGATGAAACGAAGAGAGGAAAAACAGGAGAAGGAGGAAAGATAAAATGATAAAAAATGAAAGATAGGGAACAAAAAAGAAAAAAACCAAGAAAACCAAGAAGGAAATGAAAAAATTAAATAAAATTGAAAAGTAAAGGTAGAAGGGAGGTACAAAGGAAACAAATAAGAAGAAAGAACAGGGAGCATAAAGAGAAAAAGGAGGATGTAAATAAAGAAGGAACAAGGGAAGAATGAAAGGAAATAAGAAACGAAAAGAGGAAAAGAAGGAAAAGTAAGAGGTGATGAAAAGATTTTTTTTTTTTTTGAGTAGTGTTTAACGCCCGTTTTTACTACTGAGGCACCACAGGCGGTGGACACTGATGATACATGAGATGAAATGATAAATTGGGAAAGGATATATATATTTTTTTTTTAAGGAAGGAAGCGTTCCAGGCCTAAGTTTAGGTACCTCCCCGGCATTTGCCAGTTATGAAGACTGAGGAAAACCTGGAAAAAACCCCAGTCAGGGAGGACGGTCCTGGCGGGATTCGAACCGCAGACCTCCCGCTCACGAGTCCATGCCTTAACGACCTCGGCCACCCGTGGCGGTTGATGAAAAGATGAAAAAGCAAGGAACAAGGAAGGAAAAACTTCAAAAGCAAGAAGGAAAGAAAGGAGAGAGGTAGTAAAGAAGGAAAAGCTAAGAAAGATAATACAAGCACTATGAGAAACATCACTTAATTTATATTTGGACATATTTTTAAGTTATTAAATAGGCATGAAAATTAAAAAGATAGAACAAATCATAAGAACAACGTGAGTCTCTGGTGTTAATAAGTTAATGCACATATCGTTTTCAGAACCAGATTTTATTTCCTGTCTAATACTGAAATGTCAACAACAAGTAATGATACTTTACACACAACAAATATATCAAGAGTTTTATAAATTACAGACGTGTTAAACTTTATTTCAATTTCTGTTAAGCAGGTTGAGAAAAAAATGAGCTCTCATGTTATAAATCAGAAATTTACAAAAAAAATTAACTTGTCTGCTTTGAAAGTCTTTTTTTAATATGTTCTACATAGGGTTTACGTTATTTTGTCACAAGCAGTCTTATTGCTTGCATAAAAACAAAATATTATTCTATTCTGTGTTTCCTTGTTCATTTTGGTTCTAAGTGACAGATCATGTACATTCTCCAACAACAACAACAAACAGTTAAACAAGTCTGTACTTTATCTAATTTTTTCCTTCAATTTAATCTTTATATTCTTTTTAAGTGCTCTCTTTTCTACATTTTAAATAAATCTAAAATTAATATAACATACCAAAATAACAGTTGTTTTATAATTAAATAATGAGTATTTAATGTTGAGTACTTGTTAGTTATAACTTTACTCTCATTTGCCATGAGTATGTGTGTAAGATTATATTGAATTTATGACCACCTTTGATTGGATATTTCATTTCAAAGTCATTTGCTATTAACAAATCAAAATTTTCACCAATTGCATCGAATTTCAAAGTTTGCACCAATTTCGTCTATCTCTGTTAAAACTGTACGTTTCCGCGTGTGTGCAGTGATCCATTTGAATCAAATTTATCCGCGATGTTGTGAATTACTTTTCTGGAAGGAGACAATTGACCAAGGAACTGCAAAGGAAATTCTGCACGAACACTACTAGCTGACTAGTATTTGTGGTAATATTTACACACGAAAATGCGTAACTCAAGAATCAACTGTTCCATCTTGGTGATGCTCAACTACTGCAATGCTTCGAAGCAACATTTCAAGGACAGGAGGGGAGATATGTATGGGAAAGAAGAGGGGAGCGCCGGTTGCAGTCATTGGAATTCAAAACATCCAGGAATTCATCGTTCAAGGAGATTCCTATGTGTCACTTCAGCAGGTCTATAAGTGGCACAGAAAGTTTAAAAGTGGAGTGTTAACTGTGAGCCGCTCTGGTCGACCGCATACTGCGATTACGTCAGACATTATTGCTGCAGTAGAACAATTGATACCGAGACAATCGATAGGATAACAATGAAGATCCGTCATGGCTGTGCGCACCACATTATCCAGACATTCTGGAGTACAGCAGTCTTCCCTAAGCGGGTACCAAAACAACTCATCTCTGAAATGAAAGAACGTCATGTGGATGTTTGTGAAACACTGTTATGACGTCATGAAGTCGGAGAAGATGGTTTCCTAAAGTACACAGTCACCGGGTTCACTACTTCCAGCCATAGACCAAGCGAGCCAGCAAAGAGTGGCGGCATTCATCATCGCCAAACAGGAAAAAGAGAGAGAGAGAGAGAGAGAGAGAGAGAGAGAGAGAGAGAAAGAAAAGAAAAGAAAGAAAAATAAAAAAAAATCCGTACAGCTGTAAAGTGATTCTAAAGCTCTTCTGGGACTCTAAAGGTGCAATCATTGAATATTATAACCCCAAAGGACGCAATACTAACAGAAAGTCATATTGTATCTGCTCGAGAACCATTTGAAACCTGCAATCACGTAGAAACATCGAGATCTGCTCACAACTGATGTACTCTTATCGTATGATAATGCAGGACCTAACACAGTCGCAGATTTTCATCTTCATTTTAGAAAGCAAGAAGTTTTGCTTTGTTTTTGACCAGCGTTGAAGCTTTCTACAATAACTAAAACTTTTAAAATCCAACAATAAGAAGGTGGTTATGTTCTAGATTCCATGCCAGTAATAAGGCCTTCTCTTACGGTCAATCAGGTTAAAATATGAAAAGCATTAAATAAATATATAATTAAAAGACTAGGTGCTAATGATTCATGCCTATGTAAATTAATAAACACTAGTTATTTTGTGAAAGAAAGACAACGTTAATACTAGTGTTATATGAAAGTAATCTAACAATATACACAGTAAGGACAAATATATAGAAAATAAAAGAAAAATATATTATGACAGAAATACTTGCAACAACAAACACCCTTTAACATTCTCAGCATGAATATGAAATAATAATAATATATGTAACAAATTTGAACTTAGGTGCCTAATTCGGTTTATTAAATAAATGCATAAATAACATCAAGTTTAAAGAACCTGAGGCTTGACAACTGCTGTTATCTCACTACAATTAATTCGAAGACCGAGCAGTGGCTACTGAGAAAAATCCCGAGTAGAGAGATATGTTGATATGAAGTTACATTGCAATCGTGTGTCAGGATTATGCCGGAAAATACATGGAGTATTCAAAAAGTTTTGCAGGCCAGCCTACCCATTTTAGACAGTGTCTAGTAAATGTAACTAACGCACAATTGACCTTAAGCTATCAAAATATGCATTATTGCAAGTTTAAACTTTCATAGTCACTGTCGTACAGTCTGTTGAGTTCAGTCATGTGCCAGTAGTTGGTGAAAAATCGTGAACATTTCTAAAGAAAACTTTACATTGTACATTTTCACACGCTATAAGCAGGTGAAAGAGTGGAAAAAATCCACGAGGATTTAGTAGCTGTTCATGGTGTGTTTGTTTAATACCATTGCAAAATGTATTCCATCATTTGAAGAAGGGCGAGAGGTTTGAAAGACAACCGTCGATCTGGTCGGCCTCGGGAAGCTGTGAACGAGAGAACAACTCAAAGATTAATGAGTTTGATGTAGAAACATATTACTGTTGGATTGCCAAGTATGGAAGCGGGCATCAATGTTGGCAGCAATGACAGTATACTGCATCGACATTTAAAGCTGCGAAAAATCTGTGCAAAATGGCCTCCACATTTCCTAACCAATGAAGAGAAGAAGAGGAGAGAGAAATGTGCAAGGAAACTGCTGAGCATGTTTCCAGCGAATGGTGCTAAACGTTTGACAGATATATGCACTGGTGATGAAAGTTGGTTTTATTATACACCATCCCAAATAAAGCTCAGAACTGCGTGTGGTAAATGAGAATGACACAAGACCAATTGTTCTTCGACAAGCTTTTCGTTCTCGGAAGCGAATGTTCGCTGTTTTCTTCAACTGTGAAGGAACATCAGTGGTTGACTGTATGCCAGAAGGATTGACAATGAATGGAAAATTCTATGTTACTTACATTTTGGATCGTTTATTTGAAGAGTTGAGGTGGCGGCGTCCAAAGACAAAAACTTCAAAGCTGTTGCTTTTACACAGCAATGCATCTCCTAACAGAACAGCTGCAAATTTGAGGAAAATGGAAGTCGCCAAAGTCCAACTGCTTGATCATTCACCCTACAGCCATGGCCTTTCACCGTGAGACTTCTGGTTGTTTCCCTCAAACGAATGCTCAAATTCAGCTCTGTTGACACTGTCTCAGTCCGAGTACCGTAGTGCGGTTGCACCGTCTGCAACTGTGCGTGTGTGGAAAGAGATAGAGAGTACTTTGAAGGATTATGAGGATAAGTTTTCGAATTCAGCTCTTGGCTTGAACTTTTAAGGGGACGCATGGTGTAATTGCCTATCCTTTAAATGGAGTCAAGAATGTTTTTGAAGGATTCAGAGAACAGGTGGTAATGAATTTTTGGTCTCAAAGGAGAGCATTCACCTTTCCTCCCAAAAAATCAATATGACGGTCATAACTTAAATAATTCTTGGGATTTATCTGCCAACTTTAATGCAGGTTTTTACTTATTTATGAAGACTTTTAAATACAATAAAAAGGAAGTAAACGACACAGAAAGGCTATTTATCAAAAAAAAAAAAAAAAAAAAAAAAAATTATTCTTGGAGTTTTCGGCACCAGCAGCTTGAACTACAGCAAATTAATTGATAAAAAGAAGAAAAGAATATATTACAATATGTACATGATCTGCCAACATCGGAGGTTGCACTTGATGTTTGTCCTTGAGAAGAAAACTTTTCTAGAATACAATTAACACACACAGCTGTCCACCCCTAAACAGTGGAAAGTAGGCGGATCTAACTTGGGCGGAGAGCCGCTCCGACCTGTTGAAAGTTTTGCACTACTTCCCTCTGTGGACTGGCTCTGCGACTGAGAGTCCAACACTGCAGCGCTCGCGGCATCTAGTGGAAGATTTTCCAAGCTACCACCGCCAGCTGCAGTGGCTTTACCAGTGTCCAAATAACTCTGTCTCTGGTTGAGTAATTTGGATACGTTGCCGTCGATGGACAGGTCCTGCGCAGCGCTCCGTACAGAATACGCATTGTGTTGGTGCACCTCTGCCACGTTATTGTTGGGGTATTGTTGCGAGTAAGAGACCCGGGAGGATGGGGGCGGTCTGAACGGGTTCTGCTCACTGCCAAGGTACTGCTGGAAGTGATGGTAACTGCCCGTACCGCTGTACATCGCCAACATGTCGCTGTAGCTGGGATTTGCAGCAGACTCGCTCAGGTTGGCAGCGCCGTTACTGCTACCGCCTCCTCTGTTGACGCCGCCCCCGCCGTGGTGCACTTCAGAACCTGGAGCTCCCGCTCCATAAGTCGCCATGTTGAACAGCGCCTCAGGGTCACACACGAACTTGTACACGTAGCGTTCTCCTGCGTACAACAAAAGAATTCTCATGTTCGTACAGTATCACAAACTCACTCACCTCTGCCTTTCGTCCTCAATGTGAACACACAGCCTCACGATTGCAACCATCATCAAAACGAATAGCTCACACAACAGAAATAAATGCTGACTGTGTTAGTCTAACTATTCTCTCAAGAACGACAACTGAATAATTCACCCAGAAACAACGCTGAAACCAACAAAATAAAATTTACAGAATAAAAAACTGTTTAATGCCTTACAAATTATTCTTTCTTAATACCGAGTCTGAAACTTGCACCGCAAATATTTCTGAAATGGGAGGTGCTATTGATGTGCTGCTTTCACAGAATTGAAGTTTAGACAAGGACTGGTAATTGCAGCCTATGCACAGATGTTAATATATATTATAATATGTATTTCTTGAAAAAAGTTACATTTTTCAAATGGAACAATTGATATCAAGAAAATAAAACTAGAGGAAATTAGAATGTCAATAGTGTATTTTTTTTCTATTCTAATGCAAATAGTTTACTAGCTATCATAATATGAAACGTTTAAAAACCTACAGTGTCTGCTCCATTTCACTGCTTAGTTACTTGGTTAAGATGTACATATGTTTGTTTACATTTTGTTTCATTTACACTGATTGCATTGGGATTTCCTTGCCAGTATTTTACGATAGTTCTTGAAGTAGACGTGCTGGAAGTATTTACTAATGCTGAAAAAGTCGACAGAAGAATGTAGGAAGACTGGTGTTCTTTCTTGTAATGATGTGCTGAAAGATACCACTATAGACGTACTACAGCCTGTCTTCGGCGATTGTTTCACAATCGATTTGACTCCGTTAGCCATTTCTCTCGAGGAAAGCTAGAAGACACTGTCTAAAACGACACACCGACTACACCAGAAGATATCAAACGATGTATTACAGCTGCCTGTTCTGAAACTTCTGCTGAAATGCTACAACATGTGCAGCAATCTTTACATGACAGACTGGAAACTGGTGAATACCTGTGAAGACTAGTTTTCTCTTTCTTCTCCATAAGATTTGCTGATTCGCTTTTAAATATCTTAAAATAATGTTGACACGTGGTATAGTAAAAATAAGTACTAAATGTAACATTGTGTGGAAATTCAGGGGAAAAAAAACACACACACACACACACACAAACTAAGAAAAGTAAAATAAAGCAAACAAACACATGAACATCGTAGCCTAGTTACTAAGTAGTTAAATGGAGCAGACAACTGTAGGTGTTTTGAAATATTCATATTATGATAGCCAGTAAACTACTTGCAAAATACACTAATGGCACTCTAATTTCCTCTAGTTGTATTTTCTTGATATCAATAAGCATTGTTCCATTTAAAAAATGTAACTAATTTCAAGAAATACACATTCTAATAATTATTAACTTCTGTGTTTGGGCTGCAATTGAGAGCCCTTCTATAAACTTTACATCTATGAAAGCAGCATATCAATAGCACCTTTCATTTCAGAAATATGCATTGCAAGTTTTAGGAGATTAACCCTATATAAACTGGACACATGATGTAACCGCATCATTGTACATTTATATATAAAGTTTTTAATTATAGAATTGTTCAATGAAACTAATCATAATTTTGATGATATATCTCAAGCAGTCCCCGTTAGATGCAATGCCCCAGTGTTTCAGCTAGTCTTCAAAAACATGCTGGAAATCATTTTTGATACTACATCAGAATCGCTTCTGCAGTCTTTACAACTAATTTTGGTGATTGAAAATGCCTCCAAGAAGGAGATTCTTCAATTTGGGAGGGGCTAAATCTGCACTTTAGGGTGAGTGAAGGACATCTGTTTTTTGTGAGATATTCAAAAACAACATTTGGATATACGACAATGTATTATTGTGGTGCAGCATCCGGCTTGTTACACGGAAATGTGGCCATTTGCTAGTGCAACCTTGTGCAGTTTTCAGGAAATCTCTGTAGTGTTGCCCAGCTTCAATATCATTTTCTTAGCAGAAGCAGCCACTTTTAAGTTTCGTCAGCAGTTAGTACTTATGAAAAAAACCCCGGCACTTCCTGTAATATCATCTTCAAATACATGCAAACCTGAACATGAACGTTCTTTTGTTCGAAAATCAGCAGTGTTGAAACCCACCGAGCATAAACACGTCTTATATGCAAAGTGTGGAGAAGGCACCAAATGAACTTTTCAGAATTTCTGAAAGTGTTCTTGGTGCTACTAGACGATGCTCTCTGGCAATGATAGCAGCAGCGTTACTTTTTTCTTATGTTAAAGCAATACCTTTCTTTGAAATTGATTGCCTCTTCTCTTCAAACATTTTAAACAATCTTTGAGCTGTGCTACAAGGAAGAACAAACTACCCAAGGCCTCCTATAACATTACATACACTTCGGCTGAAGATTTGTAGAGGCGAAACTGAACATGTCTCAACTTGCACAGCTCCCAAGGCGAGAACCGAAAGTGTCTACAATATAACTAGTACCACGTGTACATTAAGCTAATAAAACATTGTAAAGTAAGCGTTATGATCATTCTTTTTTGAACAACAGTCGTACAAAATCTTTTTCCAAGCAGATTTAACAACAGCACACAGAGCTTGTGTTTCGTTCATGAAAAGTGTGACGCTAAATGGCGCTAGGGTGTTAAAAATACTTGATAAAATATATAAGGCAAATTAGACACATACCACCTTGTAAATTGTTTACATGTAATAACTTGCTAATTTGCATAGCATTCCACTTACCGGCTACTTTCTGCATAATGCCCTTCTCGTAGTAATACCGCAGTGAACGGCTCAATTTGTCGTAGTTCATTGCAGGTCTGTTCTTTTGAACTCCCCAACGCCGAGCCACCTGCAAACAAACGAATTTACAGTCATTGTTATCTGTAGAAGATACGAAGAGATACTGCTAATATTTATAATAATACAGCAATATTTGCATTTTATGAAAACTGAGGAAAATGTGGGGAAAAAAGAAAAAGAAAAAAACTCAGTCAGGGAGAATGATCCAGGTGGGAATCGAACCGCACTTCTCCGTGCATTAACGATCTCGGTCTTCCATGTTGGTTGTACTGGGCGTGCGAACTAGGTTGTGTTGTTATTAAACAGAGTTGATTTTGTTATTGTCATGTTTCATCATCATTATTGTAGTCCCGCTCACAATATTGAAATCTCATTTCCGTCATATATTTAGAAACTAAAAACTGTTCAGGTCTGCCCTGTGCCCAAGGGCAATGAGAAAGCACTCCAACGTTCCTCGAGGCAAACCGCGCAACTTACTCCTCCCAAAGTCCGCGTCTTAACCAAACTTGGTACGCCATTAGAAGTTAGAACTTTGTCTCACGGCAGATTAGCAAGTTCAGTCCCTGGGCGCCTTGTAACGTTACACTGTGTAGAGCGCAATATCAGCTGAACTGTAAATTGCTAAATAGTCAGTTTTTAGCGAATTCCGAAGAAATGTAGGACGAAACTCGGTATTTAGCCATCAATTAGCAAACGATTTGTAGAGTTCGTTAACCAGCAAAATTGGACCATTGGGGTTGAGGATTAACGTAAAGCTAAAATTTAAAATAATAATAATAATAATAATAATAATAATAATAATAATAATAAATGTGTTTTCTCTTTTTGATACTTAATAGATTGCAAGAATTCTAATTCTGTTCCGCTAATACTACACAGTAATGCCACAACTTATTTCATTTCATAACTAATAAGGCCATAATTTCCATGTTACATTCATTTTTAAAAGTATTACTCTCGGTGAGGAATTCGCTTAGTTTATGCATCTCCTGTCTACCGCTATGGGTTGTCGAGATCGTTAAGGATTTGTGAGCGGGAGGTCTGGGGTTCGATTCCACCAGGAAGCTCCCTGATTGAGATTTTTTCCAGGTTTTCCTCAGTCCTCATAAATGGCAAATGCCAGGGAGGTACACTAAATTTTGGCCTGGAACGTTTCCTTCCTTAAAATAAATCCTTTCCCAATATTTCATTTCATGTATCACTAGTGTTCATCGCCTGTGGTGCCTCAGTAGCAAAAACGGGCTTTAAACACATTTCATTTTTCATTCATTCATCTCATGTGTCCACCGCCTGTGGACACATCTCAGGTTATCAGTGTCTCATTCAATTCAGGGCGTGAAAAGGCCGACAAATTTTGCTCAGGGGCCTCTTCTTTCAGTCTTGAGTTTCATTTACATGCCGTAAATATACGACAAGGGGCCCACTGCTTTACCTCCCTTCCGAAGAAAGACATACTTAGCCTTTTTGCGACCGAAAAGTCCATCGGCACGGCAGGATTTGGGTCTACGAGACAAGTATGGTTACCTTTAGAACACCAAGACGGACTCGCCGTGTTTATTGCCTTGACAGTGCTGTTCTTAATACAATGTCTTTGTTGGTCTTAGTTCGGTACTTGTCTTCCTTTTCCATTAACTCATTTTTGATGTTTTATATTTCAAAGTGACTGAGAAAATTCACGGAAAGCTAGAATGAAATGGGCCGCATGCGATGCTCGAGCTCTACACCTCTTACCTTGTTTATATAAATGTTTAAGTTTATACTGACCTCCTCTGGTTCTACCAGTTTGAACTCCATGCCTCGTCCTGTCCAGGCGATGCAGGAGTTGTTACTGGGGTCGTCCAGGAGCGCCACCAGGAACTGCCAGAGCTGGAGAGAGCCCCGTCGCTGCTGGTAACCACTTCCGGAAGACGAACCAGTGCTGCCACCACTCCCGGCCGTCGCATTCACCTCGTTGCCCCAGCAGCCCGAAGTGACGGAGGACGTCGAGGGCGGCCTGCTACTAGTACCACCTCCACTTGCCCCCTCGCCGCATTTGGAACCATAGTCACCTGTACCGTAACAGTTCTGGTCAACGCTCAACAATCAACTAAAACCCGAGTTTGCGTTATTTGAAAATATGCAAATTGATAGATATATCACACAGGGACTTTCTGGAGTATATAAAAACATTTGGAACCTCATTTATAGTACTAGAATTCAAAACAAATCAAACAAAACACGTCTCCGATTATTTTTCATACTAATTAGGAGCTAATCTGATCACTATTACGGAAATGTTATTCATATTTAATATATTTACAATGTGAAATACATAAATATAGGTAAGAAAGTACCTTTATCATCATATATAGATTGTAGCCTTGCATTGCGCTGTCATACACCTTTTCGCTACTGATATATATGCGATTTTTCCTACCAACTGCCAAAACCCCAAGATTGCAAGAGAGATTTTTGCCACATGCAGCGACGTTGATGGTGTGCATATTTTAGCGATTGTTCATCT
The DNA here is from genome assembly GCA_030762175.1 of Metallyticus violacea. Lineage (NCBI taxonomy): Eukaryota > Metazoa > Arthropoda > Insecta > Mantodea > Metallyticidae > Metallyticus > Metallyticus violacea. The sequence goes on from CM060830.1 coordinate 12,463,422, forward strand.
TCGATCTGACGGAACTAATCATGAGATACAGGAACGGTAAATGTCCCAGACAACCAGTTGGCGTCAACGCGTTTGCGAAAGGACATATGCTGTAACGTTAAAAATGCCAGTTTATTATATATAGAGGGAGAATGAAAAGGAAATTGCTTGAGCATCCTTGGTCTGGAAAAGAATGTACGGATTAATTAACAAGAAATGAAAATTATCAGTGGGCATTCTCGAGAAGAATTGCCCTGCGGTATTCAATTATTTAGTTGAAAGGACTGTGCTGTAAGTATATGTAATAAATAAATATAAAGTTCACATGTGTTTGTTTTGTTTGTTTTGAAGGAAGACATGTAAGTAGTACATTACTGCATACAGTGATTATTTCACTCATTGGAATAATGACTGCCTTACCACACTGCTGGACAAGTAGTTATTATTAAATGGCTCCCTCAAGGAACTAGTGTTAACAGAAAATCCTTTACACGGTTTAGATGCAGGATTCAGCAACGGAGAAAGGGGAAGTGGTGGACAGGAGTGTTCCTCCAAAATGACAAACCAGCAAAACTACGATGAGGGTTCATTGTTGTGCCGCACACACTATATTCACGGTATTTATGACTTATTCTACAGCATGAAGGAATCACTGCGAAATAAAATATTCTGCAACAATGAGGAAATTCAGGCAGCTGTTCACGCATGTGGTGTAGTACTCCTACACAATGTTTATGCGATGCCATAACTATAGCAACTGTGCATTGACATTAGCGGGGAATGTATTGAGCAATCCATGTACATTGAACCCTGTTACATAATAAGTCGGATAAAAAAACTACTATTGTAAACCATTTCTGAACGCCCTTAATACACTTATATGCTGGTTTCGTAGATCCAGTTCATCAGGGATATTTAACGTGAATTTCTGGCATTGGAGAAAACTTTCCGTCTTGAGAGCTATCGATGAGTTCAAGTGTTCTGGAAACTTTTGCCACAACTCCTAAAACTGTGTAAACCTTGAAATGTTTAATACGAATTACCTTCAGCAAGAACTTTCGGTTCACCGGAGCTGGCCCGCCCGGTGTTTGCCGAGACGGTAGTGTTCTGAAATAGGCCACTTGCGACTGATGTTTGAGTATTCCCGCCATACGGCTGCAGACCTGCAACTGAACCAATATCAGTAGATGAGACAAGATTGCCATCATCAAGTCAGACACTCAAGAGATTGTACACATGAAATAAGTAACAAAAACAGTAGTAGTAGTAGTAGTAGTAGTAGTAGTAGTGTATTTATTACAGTGGCACCAATACAAACAAAACGACTTTAACAGGCACATGGGTCCAATATGCTTTTATGATACACTTAGTAGGTTTGATTTAGCGCAAGTTATTATATTGGGTATACACAATAATAAATAAAACATATATTCAGCAATAAAATGAAAAATAAATACAAGAAAAATAATTTTTAAAAATATTAAAAATACACATACAAATGTAAAAAAAAAATGCTACTATGGATGACATGCGGATTCGATCAATTTGTTTCCCTCCAAGCTCCTACACGGTTATCAGCCTTTTCAGACATAAGCTGTTTCACTTTCATCAGAAATTTACTAATCTCTCCTCTCCTTCCTTGCCTGCCAGGAAGCCCAGCATGACCAACATCCTCTGTTTCTGTCCTGTAAAAGAGAGTGGTAGATAACTTTCCCTTCCTTCTTATGTACCTTTACATCTAGCCAGAATATGTGTCCATGATTCCCCCTCCTCATAGATAGGACACATTCGCGCTCTATTCTTCAGTAATCTTAATAATTCGCCATCTTATAATCTGAGCTACGCGAGCCCCTGTCTAATGAGTTCAGTCCCTGTTTTGTACTGCTCCATTCTCCATTCCGATTTTAGCCCTGATTATACTTCCAGCGAAATCATCTCTCCGCATTGCGCAATTGTCTGCTACCTATCCATATCCTTCAGGTGGTTTCCTAACCTTCCTTCATGTGCTCTTTCTATTCTCCTAGCTCGCCATCCAAATGGAGCCGTCCCTGTTGTTTCTAATCTCTTTCTTAATGTGGGTGCCCATCTCTTAATAAATAAACTATGTTTCGTTTTAGCGTCGACCAGAATTCTACTCAGAAAACAGTTAATAATAATAATAATAATAATAATAATAATAATAATAATAATATGTTTACAGCATGCCGTCAGTTCCACTTCAGATTGAATTCTGCGGCAGCAGCAACAGGCGAGCTGCCAGAGGCAGTGTGCGTTTGCAGGAAAATAAAACTCTTTTGTGTGTGTACGGCGGAGTCTCTCCCTCCTGCTCTTTCTTTAAGAACATTTCTTGTTGCGCTCCCTTCAAACCAATATCTCGGGATGACTTCGCGACGGGAGATGACTTCAGGAAGCGCTGTCAGCCCACCATAAAGAACTTGATGTAACAAGGTTTCTCTTTGACTCAGCGCGCTACAGACACAAGACCGTGCACATCTTAAACTGAAAACTCTTTGCTGCTACAAAATGACTTTTATCCGAAACTGTTAAAAACGTATTTTCTTTGCTCTTTTAGTGATTGCCTGGGTTATTTTAACTTACAATTAGGGAGACTATTAGCTGTTATTTCACTCATGCATTGCGCTTCTCTTTCTTCAGGGTTTTTCCCTCTTCCCTCTTTCTTCCTTCCTTCCTTCCTTTCTTTGTTTGTTTGTTTGTTTGTTTGTTTCTTTCTTTCTTTCATATTTCCATTCTTTTAAGAATACACACCCTGAAGTGAAATGAGAACGAAGCTATTCCGTTTCCAAATTATGTACCAGATTCACATAAAGTATGTACAAATTTGTGCGGGTATACCTCCCCTGGTTCAAAGGGATTTACGAAGGTCCGTGGTCCTCAGTGGTTTTTTACATTTAGAACAGCACCTAATTTCTGAAACCGACCGGTCTTTTGGCCATAGACAATCTCGTCGCCCAAACGCCTAAGCGAACTTAGCTCCAAATGTAATGCTAAGTGTAAGATTGAGATAAAGTATGTTACATTCTTGTGCGAATTAATGCGAATAAGCTGGTAAATTCAGTGTTGTTAGTTATTCAGTGCTAACAACTGTTTCCCTCCAACTCTACACGCATTACGGTACTCATTGTTGAAATAGTTAATACTAGTTATTGCTTTTATTGTTAAATAATATGCTTGTGTTTCTACATGTTTTAACATTTTATTTAGCAAGTATCTTTTTATTCATAATGAATATCACACCCAAGAAGAGAAGTAAGGTCATAAGTCTCTATGAATTTAATAATATGACTCAGAGTCAGCTAGCAGCTTAATGTAATGTAAGTTTGGAGCTGTTCATAATATACTGTATTTACGCGAACTTAATGCACACCTTTTTTCCAAATATAATATTCAAAATTGTGATGTGCATTAGATTCGATGGTGTATTAAATCCAAGTGCAAATTCGTTCCGTAGTTTGCCAGTAGCTTCTTTCGAATGTATCGTTTATTACGTCATAATGCACTGCTGAAGTTCTCGACTTCGTTACATTTATTGTTGACATATTATTGCATAGAGCGTTTAAATAGTATGTAGTCACGAAATGGAGGGCAAAGAGAGAACTTATGACGCTACTTTCACGTGTAAAGTAATTCTTTATACTGAAAAGTATAGTAACAGAAAGACAGGAAGAGAGTTCTATGTAGCTGAGAGCAACGTTCGCAACAGAAATTGACATTATTTGTAACTAAAGCTGGTAGGAAGAAATTCACTGTCCTCGCAAAGGAAGACATCCTGATATTGAAGAAAAAGTTTTGGAATTCGTACAAGAACGGGCAACCTGTGATTGTGACACCATAAGAAATAAGTTTTTCTTCTTTGACCTACGTCACCTGTCCTGACAACAGCACGAGTGATGGGTTTTGTCCTATGTGCTCCAAGATGTAATATATGTAAGAGGTGATTGTACGGGAGAAGTAAATTAAATTAGCAGCGCCTGAAGATATTAATTATGATAAATATCTAAGGACAAAGAGACCACTAAAATTTTGTTTTGAATCCAGGTGAATGTTCTACCCATGGTTACTCCTAATAATTTTATTGCATTTGATGTTGTTTATGGAAGCTGGATTTCAGAATCTCTTAATATTTTATAGCTGAAGGTAATAAACTCACATTTAGGATTTATGTCTACATTTAAGTTTGAAAAGTAATTTACAACTTGATTTGCAGTTTTGATTAGGACCAATTGTAGATAATTTACACTGTGCTTACACATGGTGAGTGTGGTGCATTGTTTTATAAATGGTGCAAAGAGTGCTTGAGTTTTAAATGGCAGTGTGCCATTGAATAACTGGTTTTGTAAATCTTATAAATTAATCTTTGCTCGTCATGCCCCCAAAGATGATCATACCTAGCTTTTAATTTTTATTTAATTTGGCTTGGGGAATCAGATAATAACTCCTGAAAGTTCTCGTTATTTACAAACAAAGTTCACAAGAAAGTCTTTGAGAAGCAGCTTGAAAATGTTTTATATTCCCTTTTTAAGGTTAAGGGTGCTATGAACAGATAGCAGTGCAAGGGAAGACAGTCTCTTATTTTCGATATCATGTCAATTCTAGATGCACGTTTTTTATGACTGTTGCTGAAATTCTCAAAGCACCGTTTATATTAATAAAAATGCTGTGGTATTTTAAAGCTGAGAGAGCGGATTATTTTAGTAGTGTTTACTACTGAGGTACCACTGATGATGCATAACATGAAATTATAAAGTGAGAAAGGATTTATTTTTAAGATAGGAAGCGCTCATGGCCTAAGTTTATGGTACCTCTCCTGCATTTATTATTTATGAGGACTGAGTAAAACCTGGAAAAAAACCTTAGGAAGGACAGTCCTGGCGGGATTCGAGCCCCAGACCTCCTACTCATGAGTCCGCGCCTTAACGACCTCGGCCACCCGTGGCGCTGAGAGAGCAGATGAAAGATGATGCATTTATATAATTCTTTTCTATTTCAACATTTATACCAGAAATTCTAATCCTAGTTAAATTTAAAATGTGTGTATAAACATTAGTAAATTTACGAAATTTGAACTACACTGTTAAAAAATTAGAGGAATACATTTTTAAATCAAAGCCCCAAAATAAATACAGATACAATGTAAATTGTAACAGTCAGATGTTATGTTTTGAAGTTTAAAACTAGAATAAAGATCTTCTAGGATGTTAGTTTTTCAAGAACTATTGAAACCAAAGTGTGTCGCTTTCAATTTTTTTATTTGAAAACCGGCTTTAACAGCAATCTGTGGTAGGAAATTGTTATTTTGTGTCCTCTGAGGCTGATACAAAGCAATGAGACATCTGAAAGAAACACCAGTCACACAAGCAGTTGCGTGGATTGAAGATGGCCGTCCCATTAGCTTTGTCTTGATGTCCGCCCTTCCGTCATGTTATGGGTTTGGAGGCGATATATAGAGACAGGTGGATACAAGAGGCTGCCCGGACAAGGGTGTAAGAAGACAACAGAGGTACAGGATCCTATCAGCTTTGTGCAGATGCAAATCTACAGTCAGAGATCCACAAAATGAGGCACGAACCTCTGGAGGGATGATTTCTGATCAAACTGTAAGAAACAGACAGAAATGCAGGGTTGATATCTAGAATCTTTTAAATCCCCTCGTTTGACACATCAGCACAAGGAAGTCCGGCTGAGATTTGCTCAATATGATCTCAACTGACAGCTGCGCCAACGGAAAGGCTGTTCTCTTCACAAACGAGTCAAGATTTCATCTGACGGGTTGTAATGGTCGCATGCGTGTATGGAAATGTTCTAATGAACGTCTTGCTCCAGCCGCCATTATTGAACATGACAGATTTAGACGCGGTTTGGGCTGGCACTACTATTGAGTCTCGGACGAGTTTGTTGTTGTCCCACTGCACATGAATGTTGATGTTTACATTAATGACATTATACTTCAACATGTCGCACCCTTTGCTTATGGCATGGACCCCAATTTTATTCTAATGAATGATAATGCTAAACCTTATACAACACAGAATACCAAAGATGTCCTGCAAGAATGCCAAATTCGGGTCTGCATGCATCCTGACTTCAACCCGATTGAGCATCTGTGGGATAAGCTGATATAACTTGCTCACGAGCGTCCTGCTATGCCACAGAACCTGGGAGAACTCGCAAATGCACTCACTGAAGAATGGGAGAAAATCCCACAAATGTTTATCAGGAAACTGGTGGGAATCATGCCACGTGGATGCCCTGAAGTCATCGCAGCTCACAGAGGACACACGAGGTACTGAGTGTTGAAATAAGCATGAAACATTGGTTACTAAACAATGTAATCTTGTATTTCCACTTGCTTTCTGTATTAGTCAATAATTTGTTCGTATTTCTAATACTTTGAAATAAAAGTTTGTTAGAATGCCTATTCTAGTTTTACCAATTCTTCAATCTATAATTATAAAATGTCAAAATTTTAATTGTTTCTATATTTATTTTGAGGTTTTGATATAAACATATGTTCCTCTAATTTTTTGAGCAGTGTGTTTTCAAATTGAATATATATTTGATTTTGCAGCAAAGATTAATCCTTTTGGTCCCGCTACGAGCTATGGCCAAAAATATATACAATTGATTAAAAATATTGCAATCTTAGTGTAACAATTTTGAGTGATTTTATTTAATTTACATCCCTGAAATAGTTGAACATTGTATCACGTTTTATATATTAGAAACAATCCACTTGTTCCAGCATTTCGGCCAATTTGCTTTTATTTGTGTCAATGAAATAAGATTTATTTCAGATACAGATGGTTGTCATGATGGTTGTGTGATTTGCTCTACATGTAACTCTTTGTTCGATGAAATGGTGGCCTTGACTTGTATGTGCTCAGGATTAAGTGAAACTTAATCACTGTTTTAAATGATACTTCCATTTGGCTGCCAGAAGAAGCAGTCATTTGTCACTATGCAAGAAGTAAAAGCTGGTAAGGTGTAACTCTTCTCTGCTACCCACCCTTTTCCTATCATTCTGTTCTCTTGTCGTTTTAGATCTCTTCACATTATTTAATGCGGCTTTTCCATAATGCCATTCTAGTATGTTATTAAAACATTACGTTGTACATGCAAGAAATTTGATAATTTTTTTTAAAATTAATCATGTTTCATTTTAAAAATTCTAGAAGCTACATTTTAACAAAAGAAATAGTTTATTTCTATTTTTATATAACTGCTATTTTTTTAAATAACATAACTTAGTACTATAATTCTAATTGATTGCAATGTTTTAATATGCATAATAATTGACAAATAGGTTTATATCATAAGTTGAATGTTTCTCAAAATGGTAAATTTTATTTGCAGAAAGTGGCTGCATTTTGTAACATAATTTACCTTTTGGTATTATTATCATTGCAGTCTTGTCCTTAATGTAATTAAACCATTCACCTTCTGCAGGGCTCCAGGATATCTCAATGCATACACCAATGAAATAGTAACAAGTATTTATCTTTTTTAAACTAAGAAAGTAAAATAGTTTTTATTCAGTTCATATTCTGACAAGTTGCTTGAAAGTACTTACTTGAATCCACACTTTTTCGACACTCAATTTGCTCCTTGAGGTTTCAAATTATCTTTATTACATGATGAACAAACGCTCTTGTTGACATGTTTATAACAATATACGTGGAAATAACCATGAATCCTAATGCATGTTCTAAATGTTAATTTTGATTCAATTTAAAACTATCATGCAGTTTATTTGTACTAAAACTCCTTACCTATAATTAATTAATATTTACATTATTGCACTTTCATAAACACCTTCAGAACAGCACTTGGGTATCTTTCATGTTTTCTAAAGTCTATGTGGCATTTTCATGTAACATTTATATGCCTACCGCTTTATTTTATGAGAGGAGAAAGAGAAACCATTATCTATAATTTATATGCAGGGTGTTAATAAACTACAGCTAAATAATTTCAGAGAGTACAGATATCATATAAGAGTAATTTGGGATAGTAAACATATTGCCTATGTGTTCAAATTTCGAAGCTATGGCTATAAGTTTCTAAAGCGCAGGTACGCCACTGACTAATAAAGATGCCCCTCGAAAGCAAACACGCGATAACGAAGGCAGGCAGGTTGCTGCACGTATCACTCTGGCGTCATAGTTATGACATTAACTTTCGATTAAGAGATGGTCATTTGTTTTCTAGTTCGACTCTCGTTCACCACATATTTTTATTTTGTTTGTTTTCTGACGGGCCTAATAATACAGTGTTTATCCTACGTTTTAAGTTTATGATTCATTTTATACACTTAAATCTTAATATATCAATTCATATAATTACAACCTTTGTAGTTGTTATTGTACTTACCATACTAATTAATTAGAAACGTGTCCTGAGTATGTTTTAGGTAAATTAAGTTTTAGGCATCATGTTAGTAGTAAGCTTATTAGTCATTGTATGTTGGTAACACATTCATTGTTGAAAAAGAGAACAAAACATAAGAGTATTAAGTAAATTTCATTCATAATTTTTAGTATGCATATCGCAACATTTAGATATATTTAATAAAAAATATAATTAACGCCATGACAATTGAACTCGCGGTTTGCGGGTTATGCATTATGCCACACAAGCAGTTAAAGAACTCCCTCTAGAGTAGGCTACATACTGCAAGGAGGAGAAATAATTGACGTTCAGTGTCGCACTGTGAAACGATTAGTTCGAGATTTGAGGTAGTTTAATGACACTAAATCTTGAAAACGGTGATGAACTGGGGAAAATCGACGTTTCTATGCTCGCAGGGCAGTTTTAAAGATGTTGTAAACTAATTTTTCATCCGGCTTGACTTATTCACCGACGTATTAGCATCTGAACCAAAATATTTAGCAACTGTGTTATGTTTAGTTGTGAACCATATATTACTTATCTCAAATTATTTATATAGGATATCTCTACACTCTTTGAAAATATTTCTTTAACATCCTATATATTGTATTATTTTCTAAATTAATACCATTAAATATGATATATACATCATAGTTTTTTCCTTGTTAATTAACATCCTTAAGAATACTGAAATCTTAAAACACTGGCAATTGCTGGTGGGATATTTGTCTAAAGTTTTGCTTCTGGATAATCTATATATTAAAATCTCTACTCTAACCAGTGTATCATAAAGATAAGTATACATTTTGGAGCCGTGTTACAAGGATCATTATTTATTAGGCACATTTTTCCCTTTCTGTGCTTTTTATTTTGCAGTGATGTAAATATTTATCAATAAAGATGTTTCTATATGTATTGTATTTATTAGAAGGCTTTTTATCAACACATTTCTATGTGTTCTAAAATGAAGAACTGCATTTTGCGACTGAATTTGTGCCATTCTCTTATTTAGCGATATAATTTGTTTTTTAGAATATTTAACATTTCCTGCTTACTGGTATTATGAATAAAATGAATTAATAATTGCACAAATAAGCCTAGAATCTATGAGCATTTACTTGTAAATATTAGGGAAAGCTCTATAAATCAAACAATTCACAATATCAACTTAATGTAGACCATTATAGTGTTAACACTTAATGATGTTGAGTATTTTGATTTGTAATGATGGCAGAATGCAGAGAATAATATAACATTATTGCAAGGAAAAAATAACTTAGATTATTAATCTATAAGCCCTATAGAATGGTATTTGAACTTTGAAACCCTAAAATATATACTAAAAATAAATTAATACTAACAATTACAGTCACTAAGAACTTGTATAACCTTGCCTTATTAAACACCTAGCTAACATACTTCAGTCTATCGTACAAGCTAATACCACCACGCGAGTGTCCATCCTTCTATGATTCACCCATTCTTTATCTGCGTGTTACGGGGGTAGGTTCATAAGTTTCCGGCCTCGCCGGTAAGGACTATCACCTTCACAAAATTCTTATCTGGTGTCATACCTCATGTGCTAAGTAAATTGCAGCTGTAACTTCTGCTCCGCTGTGTACCGTTCAGATATAATTGCATAAAGAAGACTATGTGTAGAAGATTGTGACATGTTCAAAATAGAGTATCCGGAGTTATTAAGTTGTTCACAAAAGAAAGATTTACTCCAAGTGAAATTAAACAGCAATTGATAGGTGTATATAGAGAAGCATCCCCCCCTCATATTCTACAGTAAAAGAATGGACCAAACTTTTTCCAATGGATCGAGAAAGCACTGAAGACGAAGAGCGTGCAGGTGGGCCCTTGGAGATGTTCACTCCTGAAAGCATCGCTCTTGTGGAAGGAGAAATTATGGAAGACCGGCGACTCAAAGCTACAGAAATAGCACCAAGGTTGGGCCTTTCTAAAACAATAGTCTTTCGAAATATTCATGAACACTTAAACATGAATAAGGTTAATGCAAGATGGGTGCCTATACTTTCTTCCTCAGCCCAAAAGTAGCAACGAGTCATCTGTTGTAGGCATTTTTGGAGCTCTGCCATGGCAACGAGAGAGAAGTTCAGCAAACCATTCTTACAGGGGATGAAACTATGGTCCTCTACTATGATCGCTTGTCTCCAAAAGAGAATCAATGGCATGGCGTAAACCTGACGAAGCATCCTTCTAAAGGCCAAAGTTACTTAGCCAACCAAGATCATGGCCACACCCTTTGGGACTGTGAAGGAATACTCTTCATTGACTTCAAGGAGAAGAATACCACAGTAAATGGGGAGTACTATGCTGGCCTACTGCATAGACTGCGTGCTTCCATCAAAGAGGAAAGGCGAAGAAAGCCTAGTGGTAGTGTGTGCCCGCCTTCTTCACGAAACGCGCCTTTGCACACAGCTCCTGTCGCAAAGGAAGCTAGGAAGAAATGTGGCTTCAAGGAAATGGATCATCCATCCTACAGCCCAGCTTCCAGTGACTATTTCCTCTTCTCAGAACTAAAGAAGGATTTCGAGGAAGGAAATTTGAGTGTGACGAAGAATTGATGGATACTATTTATGCCCATTATGTAAACAAGACTTCTGACTATTTGGGGTGGGGGGTTGAAATTGATTCAAAAATGTGAGAAGTATATAGCAATAAATGGGAGCTGTATTGAAAATTAAAATGTATTTTTGTCTTTATCATATCTAGAATACGGTTAGGCCGGAAACTTATGGACCTACCTTCGTAATTTTTGAGCATTCAAGTTTTTTTGAAGGAAGACATCACTTGAAATAAAATTGAAATTGCTGTCAAAGGAATTAGTGTTCTCTTTTCTGTGCATATGTAAAAAAACTAATTGAAAACAAATCAGTTGATACAAGGGATTTTTTTTTAATTCAAGCAAGAAAATGAAAAGGTAGACTATTCTTAACTAAACGGGCAGGTGGAGAACATCCTGAGTTTGGAGCTAATATTTGTACAGATAATTAATATTCTACGTACATTCGACAATCACATTTGGAAAACCCTTAAATTTCATGATTCAAGTTTAACGTATGCAGTGTGTTATTAATGCGGCCAGTAGTTAAACGGCCATAGCTTCAGATGTAGTGCAGATAATACTCGTAAATTTAAAAAAGTGATAAATAATATCAAATTATTTCGAAAGCCAGGAGATAATTCATAATCAGTGTCAACGGAATGAGGCGGACCTGTTCTTGAGATATGCCAAATGTGAACGTTTTGTCGCTCGAAGCCTTTTTTGTTGTAGGAACAAAATTTAAAAGGCCAAATGAAAAAAAAAAAGTAATAACTGAAGCATTTTCGTGTAATAATCTCCTAATATGGGAATTTTTGCTACCGGCATTTTGCTTACATTTTCTAAGGGAAGTTTATAACTTCATATTAAAGTTTTGATAAAAGACAGCCACGATTTTATGGAAAGAGCTCACATCGGATTAGAAATTAACGCGACTTTCTGACGCCAACAATTGTTCTACTGAACAAAAGTTCAGTATCCTTTTGGCCCTCCACAGACTAAAAATAATCTTCACCAGTAAAATGGGTTTGCCCTTACGAGCTGACATTGTTCTCATCCAGTCGTATTAGGAGTACAATAGACAATACCACACAGCATCGAGAACATTTCGAACGTTAAATGAAAATGGGCTTGCTTGGTAAAATAATTTCGTAAGCTGGTAAAAAAACTGGCGCAGTTACCGGTAGAGGGAAGTTAGTTGAAAACGAGGTCAGAAACTTACTAAGCTCTCTAGGAATGCAATTTATAGCGGAGAAGAACAACTATTTCTTATTAAACAGCGTGAGGCACGTCATTATAAACTTTTTTGTTTATTCTTTTATAATATTCTAATTATAGTAAAACTCAATTTATTTGCGAATTAATAAGTTTTTCATTACTTTTGCTGAATCTAAAAATTTGTCAAAGTAATTACCCTTGAAAACTGGGAACATATTTTACAATAATCTTATATTTTTTGTTTTTTTAAATGGAAACGTTTTCACTTAAATTCGGCTTAAAGATTTAAAGGAATCTGCTCATAAAATTATATTTAATATCACTAGTTTAACGAAGGAGTGAGTTCGTTGTAAAGCTGCATATGTAAATGACACGTAACAGCACACTGTTGATGGAAACATCTTGGTAACAGACCAAGTAAAATCAGAGTTGCAGGAGAAATTGTTGCAAGGTCGTCAGAAATAAACGACGTTGTCAAGTGTTTCCTTATTAATTAATTGGTTTCTCTAAGGCCTTAAGAAATCAGAAAAATAAGTCATTATAGTTCACTGAAAAATGTTTTTGCCGTACTTAATAATTCATGCTTAACCTTTCACCATCTTTATACCTAGCTATCTTACTGAGGTCGGTCCTGGTGGTCATACTTGCCTTCTAAACCCAAGTTCGCGGGTTCAATACCGGCCTGGGTTGTTTGATATTTTTTTCGGGCGTAAAAATCCTAAGTATGGCTTCCTTCGAAAAGGAAGTAAATCCATGGGTTCCACATCGCAGATTTACGTAGATAAAGAATCTCAAGCCTGAATGAAGAGACGTCTGAGCAAAATTTATCGGCTGTTTCACGCCCTGAATAGAATGGGACGCTGATGACCTGAGATACCAAAGAGCGTCCGTAAATAAATCAAATCAACTGTCTTGCTGAAATGTTCAGAAACATGAACCTCTTGATTTCGTGGTCGTCACAAAACACTCCGTAACTAATAACGCATTTGGATAACTTTTTTATGTTATCTCCTAAGATTTTGTTTTTTTTTTTTTTTTTTTGCCTTTTTATAGACTTCATTAATAAAGTACTGTAGTTAATTATATGTGAACATGTTTGCCAAAAAAATTATATAGTTAAAATTTTTCTCTTTCATTTTAAGATGTCCAATTCTTGCAAATATGTTTAAAGTACGTTACAGGGGGGAAGCAAAGTTATCAAATTGGAACTGCACGCAATGGCAGGGCCGTTATCTGCAGACAGCATACGCATCGTCCGTCCTAAATGTGTAGAAGATAAAGGAAAATAAGCCCAGATAATAAACTAGTTCAGCTTTCAAATGGTGATATTGTTAGCCCTATCTAAATGATATGAGACATGTTTCTCAAATTACTATTGATGAGTTTTAGTGGAGCTGTGAGCCCTTGGAGCATACTTAGCAAAGACGAAAGAACTGAAGAGGGAATAAAAGTGACTTCTGCAACTATAATTGCATCTCGTAAAATGTCGTTCAGGTATTGTGCTTTTTCTTCTTTTTACTTTGTTAACCACATGCCAAATATAACGTAAAGAGACAGCAAGTCATATCACTGGAAATTAGGTCATAAGACAAATCTCGAGTGGAATTTTATGCAAATAAAGTTTCACATACTCGAGACGGATCTCAAAACAGTATCCTGTATATTTTTATGTATGCATTTCCTCGTCTATAAATTACAGTCTTTGCAGGACCGAGTTGCTAGGAAAGATATAAAGACAAACAAGGTGGTACAAGATGGTACGCTATCTTTTAAGTTCTTTACAAAGCAGCACTAGGTGGCGCTATTGAAATGTACTGTACTGTTTTCGCAACAATTGACATTTCTTATTGTGAAAAAAGCAGTTGCAGCTTAGAAATTGACCGAGTAGTGCGTTTACAGTGAGCGTCTAAACAAAACAGTTATGCGAAAAAATGGAAATGTCACGTGAAAGTTTCGTTGGATGATTTTTTTAAGATTTTAGTAAAGGGCTAACTCAACAGCAAAGCAAAGAATCGCTTAGTTCAACTTTAAGTAGTGAAGCATCATCAGAAATGACCATTTATAATTGAATTTCAGAATTTCGTCATCGTCGTGCTTTCGTCAGTGATGAATTTCGTGAAGGTCGGCCAAAATCTGTTGTCATTCCAAAAAACATCGATACTGTGCGCAACATGGTTGAAGAAGAACGGCATGCGACTTACACTGAGACAGAGCATTCTGAAGCATATCGAAGACTGCAGTACATAAGATTACGTATTAACATTTAGCTGTTAAAAATATCTATTCTGGATATATTTGACCGAAATCAAAAAAAAAAAAAAAAAAAAAAAAAAAAAAAAAAAAAAACCCGCTCGTGTTAATTGGTGTAAAGAAATGCTCAAAAATTGCACATACTGTTCGTTCACGAAGCACTTTCAAGAAAGTGTCCTGTGTTTCTTCGATTGTACTGGACATGTCGCAACTATTCCTTTAGAGAATTCAAGAACGGTTAATGCTGAATGATATAAAACAAATTGTTTGTCAAAAGGCATCGCCGAAATCAGGAAAAACAGCTGAAAAGTTGCATCATTCATCATGACAGTGCCAGCTCTCACACAGCACGTCAAACAATTGATTATTTGAAGAAGAAAAACGTCGAATTAATGTCTCATTGCCCGCATTTATCTGATGTATCGCCTAACGACTGCTTTTTGTTTCCGAATGCCAAACAAAAATGCGTAGGCAGCGATTTTCATCGCCTCAAGAAGTTCTTGAAGCCTTTAAATACCTTGTTTTCGAGATACCAACTTCAGAGTGGAAAAATATTTCAAGAATTGGTTTCAACGCATGCAGAAGTGTGTAAATCTTAAATGCGATTATTTTGCAAAGCAATAAAACAGTTTGTTCCAAAAATATTTTTCTTTCCTAGTTTTTGTAAAGGCTTAAAAGGTAATCCTCGTATATCTCGTTTTTTATGTTTATTGTTTAGGTTTTTAAGCAAAAGCTTAATACTAGACACATCTTGAAAATTTAAGTACCAGCTTTTCGAAATTTACACCAAAGATTGCAATGTTACAGGCGAAAATCTTCCAGATTCTTATGCTTTAAAAATTATAACCACGTTCATATTTTGAGTGGTGTTACTTGCAACACAAAATTAATAATATTTTCTATTCTACATTTTGTTAACAAGATCACCATAAATACAAGAAGTTAACTATTCTATATTGCAATGCATTTACGCAATCTGTTAACTTTTAAAAATTGCATTATGGTTTTTTCACTTAAAGTTATCTGCTAATCTTAGAATTAACAACTGAAAACCACATAGAAGTTAGTTGCAATAGAATCCAAAAAAATGTATAATAACTGTACATCTGCAAACTTACGTACCAATTTCCATGTGTATGTAAGCGAAAACTCCGCGCAAGGATCGTTTTGTGGGAAGAAAATAGTTAAAATTTAAAAAACCAATAAAGTACCCATTTTAACACATAAACTACACTTAAGGTATAAGAGATATTTAAGTACGATTCAGGATTTTGAAACTGTAGTCCGGAAACCAATTATGAATTTTTTACTTTTTTATTTTATTTATTTTTGCGCAGAAGTACTGCGCAGAAAGCATTCTGTATTTCCATAATTTGTTTGATAGTGAAAATTATATAAATTCTTACCCGCTTCATGAAATCTTCCTATTTTCGTAGTTTTTCTTTAAAATGCCATACGCACTATATCAAAATTCTGTAATCATCATTATAAAAAATTAAACCTAACTTACCCCGGCTCAAGTGAGACATTCACTGATTACAGGATACCGTACATTTTTTCAGAATTACACAACGAATGGAGGAAGTTTTTTGGATTCGTTTATTTACAGACGCTCTTTAACATCTCAGGTCATCAGCGTACCATTCAAATCAGGGCGTGAAAAGGCCGATAAATTTTACTCAGAAGCCATTTTTTTCAGGTTTGAGGTTAGTTTACGAGCCGTAAATATACGACATGAGTCTTACGGTTTTACTTCCCTTCCGAAGGAAGACATACTTAGGATTTTTAAACCCGAGCAAATCCATCCACCCTGGCCGGGATTGAATTCGCGATCTTAGATGGTGGACCTTGTGTTAACATTCTTGTGCAAGTGACGCTCATTAAAAATAGTTATACTTATTTATCACAGGTGTTCAAAGTAAGCTGAGATGGGAGATTCCCGGTTCGAACCGTGAGGAATTAATATCATTATTTCATTTAAGTATATCTACTTTACACATATATTCACGCGAGTTTATATATCTTATAGTGCACTTACAATATGTGTTTTGTATTTCTTTGTTCCGTTTCCCATCAGGACGACTAGCTCGCATACCATAAAAAGTTATTGCACCAATAAACAATTGAACACTTCGCTGGTCGACAGAGAGCTCAAAATGCTGCCGTCTTTTGTTATATTTCTAAGGCTAGAGACAAACGAGCGTTGAGACGACGGACGTTGCAACGGACGTTACAATTATCGCGTGGTGAATATCAGTTCATACAAGTGAAAAGTGTATTGCAATAAAGGGTAACTATATTGAAAAGTGAAACATAGTTTTTATCTTTATCATACCTAGAATATGGTTAGGCCGGAAACTTATGGACCTATCCTCGTACATTGGCAACATGAAGAAATATAATAGCAACAGTACAAGCAGCATATTGTAGTCATATCTAGAGTATTTAGTATTTATTAACGGAATTTAATTTGTCCTGTATCTAAATTAGGTGTATCTCCAAATATTTGAGGAGTTTTCAGGACATCTCTGTAGGATTGCTCAGTTACCGTTGTGTGTACAGGTACGGCATGCTGGTAAACCATTCCTTGATGTTGAATTTTTAATAGTGTTTTAGTGTAAGAACACGGCGGTTTGGAACATGTTTCTTGTCATCGGGAAAACCTTTCTCACGTAAGTTTAAACAAATTGGAGAATAGTTTCTCCACTTAGAACACGATCGCGAGAACATTTACTTGCGAATCGCTTACCACATCTCAATAAAAATCCGTTTTCACATATGTGGCAGATAAAAACCGTTCAAGATATAACTAAATAGTGTTATAGCTAACGAAGTACAATTGCCACACTATTTACACACAATGAAAGCACCGATTAAACATACAAATACACAACCCCACGTTGGCAAAGCTACACTCAAACTGACTGCAAGTTTGTACCTGTATTATCATGTGATATTCTCCAAGTACGCAGTCGCATTCTGCCGGCCCGTAACTCAAATAATCTTATATATAAGGGTGCCAAAAATGTAAACACACTTTCACAGCAGATATCTATTTAATAAATTTCAAAGTTGGACCGAAAAACAACAGTAATGTGTAGTATGATGTTCTGTAAACAGATGTGTCTCACATAAGTTATAAAAGCGTTGCTACGTGACAGATAAATCAACAATGAACAAATGAAGCCAACATTATTGTATGATGTCCTGTAAACAGATGATTTACATTACGCTATGCTAATGTTGCTACAACAAAATGACACCAAGATTATCGTTTGAGTAGCGGACAGCAATTTTGAAGTGCTATTGGAAAACCGAGAATGCTGTTGAAGTTCAAAGGCAATGGAGACGTGTGTGCAGAACAGAACCGCCAACGAAAGTAACAATTGCACGCTTTCAAAACAAATTTGAGACTCTGGTACCGTATTCCGTTAAAGAGCAGCTACACAAGCAGCCCTTCGAAAAGAAATTGAAATGGCATGTGCTACAACCGCTGAGCACACGTTCGCAAACGTTGCTCAATCAGTAGTTCAACGTACTCAGAAGTGTATCGATGCCGATGGTGGGCATTTTGAGCAACTGTTGTAACTGTAAGTGTCGAAGATGATTAGTGTTCATCATTTTCTGTTTGTGAGAATTCAGTTTTGTTATGTAAACAGTTTTTTCTTTGCTTGAATTTTGGCACCCTCATATCAACTGTGACATAACTTGGTGTATACTGGACCATTTCGAATATGCGGGCTGGCCCGCATTCACGGGGAGGGGCTCGTAAGCAAACAGGGCATATGACCAGGCAAAAAATTCTGGAAAAGCGTTTAGAAAACGCAAGTAAATGACTTGTAAGTGTCAAATTGTTAAAATTTAAATGTTACGCCGAGTAGGACTTATGACTGCCGCACAATGACAATGCTGATCACTTCTGGTATTGTGGTAAATGAATTTTAGAATATTTTCTGTCCTAAGATGCACGATTGTTTAAGGACATCACAAAGAAAAGATCGTCTTAGTCGCCTTGCTATTGAATAACACTTGACAATGAAACTTAGCTATCAAGAAATGATAAACCTCTTTCCTTATTACAGGACAAGGGGGAAGTTTCTTATTGTTTAAATGCTTGGTAATTTGACTTTTGGCCATAGAAAAAAACCCTTTTAAATATAATGTTAATTCTTTGTATTAATATTTTATATTCATAAATTTTGGTAAAAAAAGGCATTATATTTTCCCCAATAACAATTAAAGACACATTCACAGAAAGAAGGGAGAGAGAGAGAGAGTTTTTCCCCTAGGAGCGTCAGCAACCCTAAATGCGAGCTTGCGAACAGGTTGAAGCATTATATTACATTAAGTTTAGTAAGACGTCCGAGGTATGTCGCTACCGACAGGGATATTGTTAATCTTCTCTATTTGTCTCTAGGTATAATTTTTGTCATATATGCTGTCTCAAGAGGATATCGAACTGCATTGTAGTCATACGCAAGACATTCCAGAGAGAGATGGTGTGCGTATGCCTCCGAAGAGAGACCCTACACTAGCCTTAGTGATGAAGCTGAAAGCATCAGGATCTTTGTTGATTGAGACTGACTGGGTCTTTTCTTTCAACATATTTCCCGCACTTTATTTCATCGCGTTGCTTGAAAGTGCCAGGGAGAGGTGATGGTGCTTGCCCTTTGGGAAGGTTTCTGGTATTGAAGCAACTTTTCTGGGGCGATTGAACTCCTTGGACGGTAGCTCCGCTGACGTTAGGGTACTCTATCTGTAAACAATGCTTACAAACTCCATCTGAACCCTTTCTTCACCGTCCATGGAGCCTGGCCACCCAATGTCTCCCAAACCTTATCTCTTCCTACCGGAGGTGGCACATGCGAACAGTCCTTAAACAAGGCTAGAGTACCGAAATATCCCCTTCCGACCCTAACAAATTTGTTTCGCTACTGTAAAAGAAAACACAGAAGTCCTGCTCAAAAGCCATCTCAGAGTGTGGGGGACATCATGTCGAGGAGCTGAAACCAAGTCAATCGGTCACCACTTCCAGAGCCAGATAAATGGTAGGCGTTCGTTACTCTACATGGTTCATTCTGAGTGGTATAGAAATCATTATTGATTCATAAGCGAGGAATAAGAATTCCATAAATAATGCATTTAGACCTCATATATCCACGGACTGACATAAATTGCCGTACAATGACAAAGGCAGTTTCAGCAAGATCTTTTTTCTTGAGAGGTCACAGTGAATACAAACCGGTAAAAATGCATTTCCGGGGGATTTGTTAAGCAGCTGGGCGACAGTGAACATACTCATGATTATTTTCAAGAAGACGGTGGAACTTGAGGGCAACCGACTCTGTGGTGTTAATGAAAAATGTTTTTGACAATGGATAAAGTTTTAAGAAATAACTAGATAATAATATTGTGCATTTTGTTTTTTATTTTTGAGCGGTTGTTTTAAAGATAGAATTCATTGCAATCTGTCACAAACAATTGACATTTAAATAATAAAAATCACCGAATCAAAAAAAAAAGAAAGAAAGAAAGAAAGAAAGAAAGAAAGAAACATGGAACGAGGGACATACGCACGCGGGCCATGGAAATGTTTTGTTTATCGCAGTTTCTCAAAGTATTCCCCCTAGCACGGTTTTGCGTCAGTTCCTTACAGAAACTCCATTGTTACATTAGCGGTGTGAGCTGATGCATGGTCATTGTGCAACAAAATGTTCCCTAGTCCTGTTTTTGGACGCCGTTCTTCGATTTTCTGCAACGGTTTCGAAAGGAAAACTTCTGTACACTATTTTGTATCAGTTTGCTGATTTTCGTGTACAATGATTGCCATGTAACCATTTGTAAATAAGAAAGAGGCAACCATTTCCTTCTCCATGTCCCTTCGCCTCTTCACTTAAACAGGTGGTTGGTCATCAGAAAAAAACTCAAATGGAAAACCGGCGTTTTATTTCTGGATCAAACTTATGTATCCATGTTTCCTCATCCGTGACAACATCTGAAACAGGGCGAGACTTTCCACAGTTAACGTTTTGCAGCATTGCTTGGCACAATTCCACCCTGTGCAGTTTCTCTGCTTCAGACGAATTAAGGGGTGCCCATTTAGAAGACAATTTGTTACACGAAGATGCTCAAGAAGGATGGTTGAAACACAAGGCCAACTAATCGCTAATGCCAGCTCTATATCCCTGTATGTTAGTCTTGAACCTTCCCTGACAATTGTTTCCACAGCGGTGATGTTCTCAGTCACTACTGTTGTTGGTCTCTTCATCTTTAAGAGAGTGCGCCCGCTCTTCAATTCTCCAAACCAGAGGAACACAGAAACACGGGTGGGAGGAAAGTTCACGAATGCCCCCCTCACATGCTCAAGTGACTGCGTTCCATTAATGCCACATTTGACATGTACACGAACATTGCACAAAACACTCTTTCTGAATACCCATTGTACTTAAAAAAAACCGTTCACACCTTCCAGACTTTAAACATAAAATGCAGGAAAATTGAACAATAGATCTCTGTCTTCTACTACAGCAACGCCAATGACCCAATTACTTCGGCAGCAAAAATGGTTTCCCTAGGGGTGGCCAATATTCTTTGTCTCGATACTTGTGTAGTGATCCACGTAATGTAGTTTTTCATATTAAAGGGACATGAAGTCATATACATCGTTGTGCGCCTTATCTGAGACGTGGATTAATGTGTGATATCTGCTTTGTTACAGATGGTTGGGTTACGGCAAGACTGCAATGGTAATGCACCTGACTCAGGGCGATCCTGATTGTGTGCTGCAGCATGTTTTGGTCCGCGACTACTCCAGGCCCAAGATAGCGGCGGCGTTACTCTCTCTCATGATGCTGTCTCTTTTCATCAACTTCTTCGTGCTGTACGACAGCTCCGTCTACGGCCTCGAGAAGACGGCGGCGGCAGCAGCTGCTGCTGCAGGAGCAGTGAACGACCTGCTACGGGCGCCTGCGCTCTCCAACCATCCCGACAGCTCCATCTTCTCGGAGGCGCCATCGGTACGACGTCTACCCCAGGTGATCATCATAGGTGTTGCCAAATGCGGTACCCGAGCTCTCCTAGAAATGCTGGCTCTGCATCCGCGGGTCCAGAAGGCTGACATGGAGGTCAAATTTTTTTGCAGGAATGAAAACTACCAGCAGGGTCTGGAATGGTACCGCAGTAGGATGCCTTACTCCTTTCCGGGCCAGATCACCACCGAGAAGAGTCCCAGCTACTTCGTCACCCCTTTGGCTCCAGAACGGATACGTGCCATGAACGCGAGTATAAAACTTCTGTTGATCGTGAGGGAGCCCGTCACGAGAGCCATCTCTGACTACACTCAGCTCTCAGGCATAGCGGCTGCTTCTTCGCAGTCTCTGGCGACTATACCGAAGCAACCGCCACGGACTTTCGAGCAGCTAGCTATGCGTGTAGACGGCTCTATCAATCTGGAGTATAAACCCTTGGTGAAATCTATGTACCACATATTCCTCCCCCGCTGGCTTAAAGTGTTCCAGCGATCTCAAATTCTGGTCATCAATGGCGACGTTCTCATCGAAGACCCCGTCCCACAGCTTCGTCGCATCGAGAGCTTCCTCGGGCTGGAGCCAAGGATCGGCCCTCACAACTTCTATTTCAACCACACTAAGGGTTTCTTCTGTATGAGAAAAGAGGCGCGGGAAAGCTGTCTGGGGGAGGACAAAGGACGAAGACATCCAAGCGTGAACCCTGTGGTTATCACTAAGCTCCGGCACTTCTTTAGTAAGCACAATCAGAAATTCTACGATCTCGTGGGCGAGGACATGGGATGGCCGAAGGAGTAACTGTGCGTTCAGGTTACCTTATACCCAATATCCGCGTCAGTAGAGAACCGAGGTCGAGAGGTGTTGCCGCGCCTCCACCATGATGTGACGTCACAAAATATAAATGTCCAACTTACAACTGCACCATATGTGATGGTACTCAACAACGCCACCATTTTGTAATATACTAAGAGCATTACTAATGAAGTTACGAACTGCTATAATACAAGAACAGCTAAGAATCTGACATAACTAGAACAGCAGAAACGGGTTATTATGTAAACATGCAGAACTTATAGTTTTATTTAAATTTACAGCTGCTTTCAGAACATTAAGCAAGTGGATATTAAATTATGCTTAAATATTTAACTTGAAAAAGTAATATATTATTCGTAATCTGAATATTTTGCATTTGCTTTTCAGTTAATGGCTGTATTAGTTTTTTGCAGTTGTTTATTTGAAGGAATATAACATGGTTTTTTCTGAACACATTACGCATTTTGCACAGACGGTCTGTACTTTTCCTGCACATTTTCCACACACAGCTTTGCTTTACGGCACTTCTCACAAAAATCACTTGTCTTGTTTCCTTTACACAGACTTATATGACCTTTCTTTTGTTTTTTGGAAGGCCTATGCCACTCATCCTCCTTCTCTCACTGCTCTTCTTCTTGTGCTCCTCTCCTTTAGCTTATTCGCCAGCTGAAGCATGAACTTCTTCCGTTTCTATCTTTCAGCTTTTTAGATCATTGCGAGTGACCCATGCATCGATTGCAGAAAACGTGCAATGATAATCTATATTTACAAGTCATCCAAAAACATCTACCCTATATCTGGTTATATCAGAAAGTTATAGTTTCTAGTTTCTTCCTATCTTCGTTGTTCGCTACCGCATCAGAATGGAGTGTACTGATGAGTTCTTATTTTTTTTCCTTGTTAAACAGTGCAGGCAATCGATCGCAGTGGAGTGGTCAGCTTGCCTTTTTTTTTTTTTTTTTTTTTTTTTTTTTTTTTACCTCATTAGGAATTTCGCAAAGAATTTTTTTCATTGTTCACACCAATTACGTTTTCTTCTGTTGCAGTTTCTAGGCAAATAGAAGAGATTTGTAGAACCTCTTTATCGTCCTCTATCTTCCTTGACATATAAAGCCGCTCCATTAGACGCAGAACGACATATTCCCCTTGTGTTTCATTCATCGGACGGGCATCATCCTTACCCGCATCTTGTTTGGGAAGTAATTGCTCATCAACAGCTATATTTTCTCTGACTGATAATAACGGAGACTTTTTTCCGCAAATATATTCCAAATTTCAAATACAAGATTAAACTTTTAGGTATATTTTTCATCAAATCGGAGAAATTTGAGCCTGCCCATGAAATCTTTCTTGTAACATTTTGTGCTTGATGAAAGTTGGTCCCCAGGAATGCGACCAAAGATCATCCACTGACATACGTTTTGTACAGATTATTTCTCGGGTATACATGATGGTGATCATTTTCTCCAGTTCTACGAGTGAAGCAATCCACAGTAGTTTCAGTTCCATCCGAGCAATGATTCCTGTATACTTCTTCAAGAGACGAAGCGTCGATTCATCAAAGAGTAATAGAAAAACACTGATGCGAATATCATCCACTCTTAGGAAACTCCTCGCTCTTTTAGGACATTTACTGCAGCCGGTCTTCTTGAGGAAGATGATATGTTGGTAACCTCCCATTCAGATCCATCTCATGCCACCATTTTCACTGTGGAGCCTGGCCCATCTGAGATGACTGAGGCAATGGTTGAGGAATATTAGCAGTCGCACCCGCTCCTGATAAGGAATCCTCTGATAAGTCAATTTCTTATTCAGCGTTGGAACTCTCGAAAAAGGCGCGCAAAATCTAATCATCCAGAAGACCCCCCTGACGATACATTTTTTGACTGTCTTGAACACAACGCTACCTAAATAGCAACGTAATATTTACAAATAGAAGCTGATATAATGCACGTATGTCGGGGCTCAACAATGAAGCGATATTTCTCTCTGCACATTGTTGATTACTGTAACTATTATTGATCATTTGTCGAAAGGTTTACTACGCAGTTACGCAATAAATTTATGACGGTAAATTGACCCCTCTCGCCGTTCTCGGAATAGGGAATGAAAGATCAAAATATTTTTATATATAAATGTAACATCAGAAAAAGGAAGGAAATAGAATAAAATCACGTAATGTGGTGGTAAAACACGAATACCTGATGAAACTTTTCGATAATATACAGAGAGTGCAAAAAATGTATACACACTTCAAGCAAAAAAAAACTGTGCTAACATCAAACTTAATTCACAGAAACAGAAAATGATGAGCACTAATCATCTTAGATTTTTACAGTTACATCAGTTGCTCAAAATGCCCACCATCGGCGTCGTATACTTTTGAGCATGTTGACCTACTGATTGAGAAACATTTGCGAAAGTGCCCTCGGCGATTGCAGCACATGCCGTTTCAATTTCTTCCCGTAGTGCTGCCAGTGTAGCTGGTTTTCTACTGTATACAACATCCTTGAGAGTTCCCCATAGGTACAAATCCAACGGAGTTAGATCCGGAGAACGCGATGGGAACTCAATCGGACATCGTCCTATCCGTATCTTGGATAGTGTCTTGAATCCAGTGCGCCGGGCCTGTTGCTGTGCAAGGTTTCCCAGATCTGCCCTTGTGAACATCACATACAGTACCATGAGTCTTAAATTTGTCTCGAATGCGTGCAATTGTTACTCGCGCTGGCGGTTCTGTTCTGTGCACACTTCTCCATTGCCTTTGAACTTCAACAACTTTCTCCGTTTTCCAATATCAGTTCAAGATTGCTTTCCGCTGTTCAAACGATAATTTTGGCTCCATTTTGTTGTAGTAACGCTAGCATAACGTAATGTGAGTAACAACTGTTTACAGAATATCATACGATAATCTTGATTTCATTTGTTCATTGTTGATTTACCTGTCACATAGCAACACTATCATAATGTATTGTATATTTAAGTTAGTATATATTAAAGACTTTTGAACATATTTTATTTTTTCCTTTTGCTTTGGTTTTCCTTGAAACTATTGACATGTCCTATATCATTATACTTTGTACATGTATATGATTTAAAAGGATGAATAAAACATACATGCATATATGTAAACACGCCGATATACAGACCGCCACGGGTGGCCGAGGTCGTTAAGGCACGGACTCGTGAGCGGGAGGTCTGCGGTTCGAATCCCGCCAGGACCGTCCTCCCTGACTGGGGTTTTTTCCAGGTTTTCCTCAGTCTTCATAACTGGCAAATGCCGGGGAGGTACCTAAACTTAGGCCTGGAACGCTTCCTTCCTTAAAAAAAAAAAATCCTTTCCCAATTTATCATTTCATCTCATGTATCATCAGTGTCCATCGCCTGTGGTGCCTCAGTAGTAAAAACGGGCGTTAAACACTACTCAAAAAAAAAAAAAAACGCCGATATACTTAAATCTTCTTTGAATAATATTACACACGTACACACACATATATACATACATACATATATACACACATACATACACACATTAATACATACATATATACATATATACACACCTACATATATTAATACATACATACACACATGCACACATTAATACATACATACATACATACATTAATACATATCTACACACATACATATATACACACATACATACATACACACATACATACATACACACATACATCCATTAATACATACAAACATATATACACGCATATATACACACATGCATATATACACACATTAACGCATACATACATGTATACATACATATATACACCCATATATATACATTAATACATACATACAGACATACACACATACATACATGCATACACACATACATACATACATACACACATACATACACACATTAATACACACATACATACATACACACATTAATACATACATACACACAAACATACATACACACATACATGCAAACATATATACATACACACATACATACATACATACACATATACACACATACATACATACATACACACATACACACATTAATACACACACATACATACATTAATACATTAATACATACATATACACATTAATACACACTCACATACATACACACATTAATACATACATATATACATACATACACACTTACATACACATATACATACACACATACATGCATACATATATACATACACACATATATACATGCACACATACATACACACATACATACACACAAACATACATACACAGACATACATACATACATACACACATACATACATACACAGCATACATACACAGACATACATACATACATACATACATACATAAATACATACATACATACATAAATACATACATACATACATACATACATACATACAAGAATAGGACACTTACCCGTGAGCCCCCTTTCCGTTACTCTCCTCCTCCCCACTCTTTTTTCAATATTTTAGTTCTTTGCATGCTACAACAGTTTTCCCAATAATGCTCGCAATGTTCTAACGAATGTCTGGCGATACATTTTTGATAGTGCGTGTAGTTTGTAACGATATCTAAACCAAACCCCTGCTGTGACAGTCAGTTACTTTCAGTCGCCCACAACGAACAGTTTTTTTAATCCACATGCGATATGGATAAAGCTCGTACATGCATTTTAAATACCGAACAGAACAGTTTTAGACGGGCTGCATAGCGGCGTAGTTTTAGACGCATAATCCGTCTAAAACTAATGAAGATTCCAACCCAAACATTTCTAATACGAGGGTCACTAGATAAGCGTTGAGACACGGAGCATTGGCCAATCCTAGGGAAAACATTGTTTCTGAGTCCATATTGTTGAGTCATTGTATTGACATTATAGCAGGCAAATCTCTGTTGTTCATTTCCCTGCATTTTATGTTTTAAGTCTGGAAAGTGCAATGGAGATTCAGAGAGAGTGTTTTCGGGTGATAAACTTGCAGGATTTCAAATGTGGCTTAAATGAAACGCAGTCACTTGAACGTTTGAGGGGGGCATTCGTGAACTTTTCTCCCTCCCGTGTTTCTGTGTTCCTCTGGTTTGGAGAAATGAAGAACGGGCGCAATCTCTTAAAGATGAAGAGACCAACAACAGTAGTGACTGAGGACATCACCTCTATGGAAACAATGATCAGGGAAGGTTCAAGACTAACATACAGGGACATTAGCGATTAGTTCGCTGAGTGTTTCAACCATCTTTCATGAGGAAAAAAAAAACAGTCTTCAATACGGGTGCCCCTTAATTTGTCTGAAGCAGAGATGCTCCACAGGGTGGAATGGTGTCAAGCAATGCTGCAAAACATTAACTGTGGAAGGTCTTTCCGTGTTTCAGATGTTGTCACGGGTGAGGAAACATGGATACATCAGTTTGATCTAGAAATAAAACGCCGGTCTTCCGTTTGGGTTTTCCCTGATGACCAATCACCAATGCGTCAGCTCATACCGTTAATGTAACAATGTAGTTTTGTAAGGAACTGAGGCAAAACTAATGACTACAGTCCCGACCTGGCACCATGTGATTTCTTCTTGTTCCTTACTGTGAAGAACCGACTTCGAGGTGACCGATTTTCTAGCCCCGAAGAAGCGGTTGCAGCATACGAGGAGAAGTTGTCTGCAGTGCCGGAAACTGAGTAGTGGATGTCTCCAGAAGTAGTTCCAGAGGATGGTACGCTGCATACAGTGGCAGGGGGAATACATTGAGAAACTGGGATAAACAAAATGTTTCTCTGTGTATTTATTATTTGTTGTCTCAATACTTATCTAGTGACGCTCGCATTATACAGTAGTAGTGATGGACTTTTATTGTGACAAGTTTAAAGTATACAAATATAAGCTTGGGCAATAGCGGTTCATGCTAATACCGTCCTTTTAACAATCAAAATATACAATATACAAAAAACAAAAACATTAATTGCTATGATTGCCGTTGCATATATATAAATACACAAACACGCGGGTATACTTTCATCACATATATTCTCTGAATACTTTCATATACATATGTACAAACATGCATAGAACTCTTACCTCTGTACGCTTTTATTTTACTCACTCTCCTCCCACCGACTATGGTGCCTCAGTAGTAAAAACGGGCGTTACACACTATTCAGAATAAATAAATAAAAACCTCATCCCCAACTGCCTTCTCGTCTCTACAGCTATTGACCTTCTCAGTCGAGTATTCGCTAGAAATATTTCAGATTCTGTATGTATCTCTTAAGCATCAACACTTCCAGGCAGGTGTTCATACTTCTGTTGGAGCTAATATTTGTAATATTTGTACAGATAATTAATATTCTACGTACATTCGACAATCACATTTGGAAAACCCTTAAATTTCATGATTCAAGTTTAACGTATGCAGTGTGTTATTAATGCGGCCAGTAGTTAAACGGCCATAGCTTCAGATGCAGTGCAGATAATACTCGTAAATTTAAAAAAGTGATAAATAATATCAAATTATTTCGAAAGCCAGGAGATAATTCATAATCAGTGTCAACGGAATGAGGCGGACCTGTTCTTGAGATATGCCAAATGTGAACGTTTTGTTGCTCGAAAAGTTTCTTGTTGTAGGAATAAAATTTAAAAGGCCAAATGAAAAAAAAAGTAATAACTGAAGCATTTTTGTGTAATAATCTCCTAATGTGGGAATTTTTGCTACCGGCACTTTTCTTACTTTTCTAAGGGAAGTTTATAACTTCATATTAAATTTTTGATAAAAGAAAGCCACGATTTAATGGAAAGAGCTCACATCGGATTAGAAATTAACGCGACTTTCTGAAGCCAACAATTGTTCTACAGAACAAAAGTTCAGTATCCTTTTGGCCCTGAACAGATTAAAAATAATCTTCAACAGTAAAATGGTAAGGGTTTGCCCTTACGAGCTTACATTCGTCTCATTCAGTCGTATTAGGAGTACAATGGACAATACCACACAGCATTGAGAACATTTCGAACGTTAAATGAAAATGGGCTTGCTTGGTAAAATAATTTCGTAAGCTGGTGAAAAAACTGGCGCAGTTACCGGTAGAGGGAAGTTAGTTGAAAACGAGGTCTAGAAACTTACTAAGCTCTCTAGGAGTGCACTTTATAGCGGAGAAGGACAACTATTTCCTATTAAACAGCACGAGGCACGTCATTATAAACTTTTATTCTTTATAATATTCTAGTTATAGTAAGATTCAATTTATTTGGGAATTAATAAGTTTTTATTACTTTTGCTGAATCTAAAAATTTGTCAAAGTAATGACCCTTGAAAACTGGGAACATATTTTACAATAATCTTATATTTTTTTGTGTTTTTAAATGGAAGCGTTTTCACTTAAATTCGCCTTAAAGCTTTAAAGGAACCTGCTCATAAAATTATATTTAATATCACTAGTTTAACGAAGGAGTGAGTTCGTTGTAAAGCTGCATTTGTAAACGACAGGTAACAGCACACTGTTGATGGAAACATCTTGGCAACAGACCAAGTAAAATCAGGGTTGCAGGAGAGAGTGTTGCAAGGTAGTCAGAAATAAACGACGTTGTCAAGTGTTTCCTGATTAATCAATTGGTTTCTCCAAGGCCTTAAGAAATCAGAAAAAAAGTCACTATAGTTCACTCAAAATTGGTTTTGCCGTACTTAATAGTTCATGGTTAACCTTTCACCATCTTTGTACCTAAAGAACCTCAAGCCTGAATGAAGAGGAGTGTGAGCAAATTGTATTGGCCGTTTCACGCCATGAATTGAATGGGACGCTGATGACCTGAGATACCAAAGAGCGTCCGTAAATAAATCAAATCAACTGTCTTCCTGAAATGTTCAGAAACATAAACCTCTTGTTTTCGTGGTCGTCACAAAACACTCCGTAACTAATAACGTATTTGGATAACTTTTTATGTTATCTCCTAAGATTTTTTTTTTTTTTTTTTTTTTTTGCCTTTTTATAGACTTCATTAATAAAGTACTGTAGTAATTATATGTGAACATGTTTGCCAAAAAAATTATATAGTTAAAATTTTTCTCTTTCATTTTAAGATGGTCAGTTCTTGCAAATATGTTTAAAGTACGTTACAGGGGGGAAGCAAAGTTATCAAATTGGAACTGCACGCAATGGAAGGGCCGTTATCTGCAGACAGCATGCGCATCGTCCGTCCTAAATGTGTAGAAGATTAAGGAAAATAAGCGCAGATAATAAACTAGTTCAGCTTTCAAATGGTGATATTGTTAGCCCTATCTAAATGATATGAGACATGTTTCTCAAATTATTATTGATTAGTTTTAGTGGAGCTGTGAGCCTTTGCAGCATACTTAGCAAAGACGAGAGAACTGAAGAGGGAATAAAAGTGACTTCTGCAACTATAATTGCATCTCGTAAAATGTCGTTCAGGTATTGTTCTTTTTCTTTTTTTTACTTTGTTAACCGTATGCCAAATATAACGTAAAGAGACAGCAAGTCATATCACTGGAAATTAGGTCATAAGACAAATCTCGAGCGGTTTTTATGCAAATAAAGTTTCACATACTCGAGACGGATCTCAAAACAGTATCCTGTATATTTTTATGTATGCATTTCCTCGTCTATAAATTACAGTCTTTGCAGGACCGAGTTGCTAGGAAAGATATAAAGACAAACAAGGCGGTACAAGGTGGTACGCTGTCTTTTAAGTTCTTTACAAAGCAGCACTAGGTGCCGCTATTGAAATGTACTGTACTGTTTTCGCAACAATTGACATTTCTTATTGTGAAAAAAGCAGTTGCAGCTTAGAAATTGACCGAGTAGTGCGTTTACAGTGAGCGTCTAAACAAAACAGTTATGCGAAAAAATGGAAATGTCATGTGAAAGTTTCGTTGGATGATTTTTTTAAGATTTTAGTAAAGGGCTAACTCAACAGCAAAGCAAAGAATCGCTTACTTCAACTTTTAGTAGTGAAGCATCATCAGAAATGACAGTTTATAATTGGATTTCAGAATTTCGTCATCGTCGTGCTTTCGTCAGTGATGAATTTCGTGAAGGTCGACCAATATCTGTTGTCATTCCAAAAAACATCGATACTGTGCGCAACATGGTTGAAGAAGAACGGCATGCGACTTACACTGAGACAGAGCATTCTGAAGCATATCGAATACTGCAGTACATAAGATTACGTATAAACATTTAGCTGTTAAAAATATCTATTCTGGATATATTTGACCGAAATCAAAAAAAAAAAAAAAAAAAAACGCTCGTGTTAATTGGTGTAAAGAAATGCTCAAAAATTGCACCGAGGAACTGCAAAATCCGTATAAACATCGTAATAGGTGACGAAACTTGAATATATTTGCATGAACAGGAAACTAAGCAACAATCCACCATTTGGGTGTTCCAAGATGAACCGAATGCCACAAAAGTTGTTCGTTCACGAAGCACTTCCAAGAAAGTGTCGTGTGTTTCTTCGATTGTACTAGACATGTCGCAACCATTCCTTTAGAGGATTGAAAAACAGTTAATGCTGAATGATATAAAACAATTTGTTTGTCAGAAGGCATCGCCGAAATCAGGAAAAACAGCCGAAAAGTTGCATCATTCATCATGACAGTGCCAGCTCTCACACAGCACGTCAAACAATTGATTATTTGAAGAAGAAAAACGTCAAATTAATGTCTCATTGCCCGCATTTACCTGATGTATCGCCTAACGACTGCTTTTTGCTTCCGAATGCCAAACAAAAATGCGTAGATAGCCATTTTCATCGCCTCAAGAAGTTCTTGAAGCGTTTAAATACCTTGTTTTAGAGATACCAACTTCAGAGTGGAAAAAATGTTTCGAGAATTGTTTTGAAAACATGCAGAAGTGTGTAAGTCTTAAATGCGATTATTTTGCAAAGCAATAAAACAGTTTGTTCCAAAAATATTTTTCTTTCCTAGTTTTTGTAAAGGCTTAAAAGGTAATCCTCGTATATCTCGTTTTTTATGTTTATTGTTTAGGTTTTTAAGCAAAAGCTTAATACTAGACACATCTTGAAAATTTAAGTACCAGCTTTTCGAAATTTACACCAAAGATTGCAATGTTACAGGCGAAAATCTTCCAGATTCTTATGCTTTAAAAATTATAACCACGTTCATATTTTTAGTCGCGTTACTTGCAACACAAAATTAATAATATTTTCTATTCTACATTTTGTTAACAAGATCACCATAAATACACGAAGTTAACTATTCTATATTGCAATGCATTTACGCAATCTGTTAACTTTTAAAATTTGCATTATGGTTTTTTCACTTAAAGTTTTCTGCTAATCTTAGAATTAACAACTGAAAACCACATAGAAGCTAGTTGCAATAGAATCCAAGAAAATGTATAATAACTTTACATCTGCAAACTTACGTACCAATTTCCATGTGTATGTAAGCGAAAACTCCGCGCAAGGATAGTTTATGGGAAGAAAATAGTTAAAATTTAAAAAACCGATAAAGCACCCATTTTAACACATAAACTACATTTAAGGTATAAGAGATATTTAAGTACGATTCAGGATTTTGAAACTGTAGTCCGGGAACCAATTATGAATTTTTTACTTTTTTATTTTATTTATTTTTGCACAGAAGTAATGCGCAGAAAGCCTTCTGTATTTCCATTATTTGTTTGATAGTGAAAATTATATCAATTCTTACCCGCTTCATGAAATCTTCCTATTTTCGTAGTTTTTCTTTAAAATGCCATACGCACTATATCAAAGTTCTGTAATCATCATTATAAAAAATAAAACCTAACTTACCCCGGCTCAAGTGAGACATTCACTGATTACAGGATACCGTACATTTTTTCAGAATTACACAACGAAAGGACGAAGTTTTTTGGATTCGTTTATTTACAGACGCTCTTTAACATCTCAGGTCATCAGCGTCCAATTCAATTCAGGGCGTGAAAAGGCCGATAAATTTTACTCAGAAGCCATTTTTTTCAGGTTTGAGGTTCTTTTACGTGCCGTAAATATACGACATGAGACTCACGGTTTTACTTCCCTTCCGAAGGAAGACATACTTAGGATTTTTAAGCCCGAGAAAATCCATCCACCCTGGCCGGGATTGAATTCGCGATCTTAGATGGTGGACCTTGTGTTAACATTCTTGTGCAAGTGACGCTCATTAAAAATGGTTATACTTATTTATCACAGGTGTTCAAAGTAAGCTGAGATGGGAGATTCCCGGTTCGAACCGTGAGGAATTAATATCATTATTTCATTTAAGTATATCTACTTTACACATATATTCACGCGAGTTTATATATCTTATAGTGCACTTACAATATGTGTTTTGTATTTCTTTGTTCCGTTTCCCATCAGGACGACTAGCTCGCATACCATAAAAAGTTATTGCACCAATAAACAATTGAACACTTCGCTGGTCGACAGAGAGCTCAAAATGCTGCCGTTTTTTGTTATATTTCTAAGGCTAGAGACAAACGAGCGTTGAGACGACGGACGTTGCAACGGACGTTACAATTATCGCGTGGTGAATATCAGTTCATACAAGTGAAAAGTGTATTGCAATAAAGGGTAACTATATTGAAAAGTGAAACATAGTTTTTGTTTTTATCATACCTAGAAAATGATTAGGCCGGAAACTTATGGACCTATCCTCGTACCTTGGCAACATGAACAAATATAATAGCAACAGAACAAGCAGCACATTGTAGTCATATCTAGAGTATTTAGTATTTATTAACGGAATTTAATTTGTCCTGTATCTAAATTAGGTGTATCTCCAAATATTTGAGGAGTTTTCAGGACATCTCTGTAGGATTGCTCAGTTACCGTTGTGTGTACAGGTACGGCATGCTGGTAAACCATTCCTTGATGTTGAATTTTTAATAGTGTTTTAGTGTAAGAACACGGCGGTTTGGAACATGTTTCTTGTCATCGGGAAAACCTTTCTCACGTAAGTTTAAACAAATTGGAGAATAGTTCCTCCACTTAGAACACGATCGCGAGAACATTTACTTGCGAATCGCTTACCACATCTCAATAAAAATCCGTTTTCACATATGTGGCAGATAAAAACCGTTCAAGATATAACTAAATAGTGTTATAGCTAACGAAGTACAATTGCCACACTATTTACACACAATGAAAGCACCGATTAAACATACAAATACACAACCCCACGTTGGCAAAGCTACACTCAAACTGACTGCAAGTTTGTACCTGTATTATCATGTGATATTCTCCAAGTACGCAGTCGCATTCTGCCGGCCCGTAACTCAAATAATCTTATATATAAGGGTGCCAAAAATGTAAACACACTTTCACAGCAGATATCTATTTAATAAATTTCAAAGTTGGACCGAAAAACAACAGTAATGTGTAGTATGATGTTCTGTAAACAGATGTGTCTCACATAAGTTATAAAAGCGTTGCTATGTGACAGATAAATCAACAATGAACAAATGAAGCCAACATTATTGTATGATGTCCTGTAAACAGATGATTTACATTAAGCTATGCTAATGTTGCTACAACAAAATGACACCAAGATTATCGTTTGAGTAGCGGACAGCAATTTTGAAGTGCTATTGGAAAACCGAGAATGCTGTTGAAGTTCAAAGGCAATGGAGACGTGTGTGCAGAACAGAACCGCCAACGAAAGTAACAATTGCACGCTTTCAAAACAAATTTGAGACTCTGGTACCGTATTCCGTTAAAGAGCAGCTACACAAGCAGCCCTTCGAAAAGAAATTGAAATGGCATGTGCTACAATCGCTGAGCACACGTTCGCAAACGTTGCTCAATCAGTAGTTCAACGTACTCAGAAGTGTATCGATGCCGATGGTGGGCATTTTGAGCAACTGTTGTAACTGTAAGTGTCGAAGATGATTAGTGTTCATCATTTTCTGTTTTTGAGAATTCAGTTTTGTTATGTAAACAGTTTTTTCTTTGCTTGAATTTTGGCACCCTCATATCAACTGTGACATAACTTGGTGTATACTGGACCATTTCGAATATGCGGGCTGGCCCGCATTCACGGGGAGGGGCTCGTAAGCAAACTGGGCATATGACCAGGCAAAAAATTCTGGAAAAGCGTTTAGAAAACGCAAGTAAATGACTTGTAAGTGTCAAATTGTTAAAATTTAAATGGTACGCCGAGTAGGACTTATGACTGCCGCACAATGACAATGCTGATCACTTCTGGTATTGTGGTAAATGAATTCAAGAATATTTTCTGTCCTAAGATGCACGATTGTTTAAGGACATCACAAAGAAAATATCGTCTTAGTCGCCTTGCTATTGAATAACACTTGACAATGAAACTTAGCTATCAAGAAATGATAAACCTCTTTCCTTATTACAGGACAAGGGGGAAGTTTCTTATTGTTTAAATGCTTGGTAATTTGACTTTTGGCCATAGAAAAAAACCCTTTTAAATATAATGTTAATTCTTTGTATTAATATTTTATATTCATAAATTTTGGTAAAAAAAGGCAATTATATTTTCCCCAATAACAATTAAAGACACATTCACAGAAAGAAGGGAGAGAGAGAGAGAGTTTTTCCCCTAGGAGCGTCAGCAACCCTAAATGCGAGCTTGCGAACAGGATGAAGCATTATATTACATTAAGTTTAGTAAGACGTCCGAGTTATGTCGCCACCTCCAGGGATATTGTTAATCTTCTCTATTTGTCTCTAGGTATAATTTTTGTCATATATGCTGTCTCAAGAGGATATCGAACTGCATTGTAGTCATACGCAAGACATTCCAGAGAGAGATGGTGTGCGTATGCCTCCGAAGAGAGACCCTACACTAGCCTTAGTGATGAAGCTGAAAGCATCAGGATCTTTGTTGATTGAGACTGACTGGGTCTTTTCTTTCAACATATTTCCTGCAATTTATTTCATCGCGTTGCTTGAAAGTGCCAGGGAGAGGTGATGGTGCTTGCCCTTTGGGGAGGTTTCTGGTATTGAAGCAACTTTTCTGGGGCGATTGAACTCCTTGGACGGTAGCTCCGCTGACGTTAGGGTACTCTATCTGTAAACAATGCTTACAAACTCCATCTGAACCCTTTCTTCACTGTCCATGGAGCCTGGCCACCCAATGTCTCCCAAACCTTATCTCTTCCTACCGGAGGTGGCACATGCGAACAGTCCTTAAACAAGGCTAGAGTACCGAAATATCCCCTTCCGACCCTAACAAATTTGTTTCGCTACTGTGAAAGAAAACACAGAAGTCCTGCTCAAAAGCCATCTCAGAGTGTGGGGGACATCATGTCGAGGAGCTGAAACCAAGTCAATCGGTCACCACTTCCAGAGCCAGATAAAGGGTAGGCGTTCGTTACTCTACATGGTTCATTCTGTGTGGTATAGAAATCATTATTGATTCATAAGCGAGGAATAAGAATTCCATAAATAGTGCATTTAGACCTCATATATCCACGGACTGACATAAATTGCCGTACAATGACAAAGGCAGTTTCGACAAGATCTTTTTTCTTGAGAGGTCACAGTGAATACAAACCGGTAAAAATGCAATTCCGGGGGATTTGCTAAGCAGCTGGGCGACAGTGAACTTACTCATGATTATTTTCAAGAAGACGGTGGAACTTGAGGGTAACCGACTCTGTGGTCTTAATGAAAAATGTTTTTGACAATGGATTAAGTTTTAAGAAATAACTAGATAATAATATTGCGCATTTTGTTTTTTATTTTTGAGCGGTTGTTTTAAAGATAGAATTCATTGAAATCGGTCACAAACAATTGACATTTAATTAATAAAAATAACCGAATCAAAAAAAAGAAAGAAAGAAAGAAAGAAACATGGAACGAGGGACATACGCACGAGGGCCATAGAAATGTTTTGTTTATCGCAGTTTCTCAAAGTATTCCCCCTAGCACTGTATGCAGCATTCCATTCTGTGAAACCACTTCTGGAAGCACCCACGCCACGCGCTGCAGGTTCCTCCTCATATTCCGCAATAGCTTCTTTGGAACTATAAAATCATTGACCTCGAAGTCGGTTTCTCACAGTAGAGAGAAGAAAGATATCGTGCTGTGCCAGGTCGGGACTATAGAAGGATGAGTCATTAGTTTTGCGTCAGTTCCTTACAGAAACTCCATTGTTATATTAGCGGTGTGTGCTGATGCATGGTCATTGTGCAACAAAATGTTCCCTAGTCCTGTCTTTGGAAGCCGTTCTTCGATTTTCTGCAACGGTTTCGAAAGGAAAACTTCTGTACACTATTTTGTATCAGTTTGCTGATTTTCGTGTACAATGATTGCCATGTAACCATTTGTAAATAAGAAAGAGGCAACCATTTCCTTCTCCATGTCCCTTCGCCTCTTCACTTAAACAGGTGGTTGGTCATCAGAAAAAACTCAAATGGAAAACCGGCGTTTTATTTTTGGATCCAACTGATGTATCCATGTTTCCTCATCCGTGACAACATCTGAAACAGGGCGAAACTTTCCACAGTTAACGTTTTGCAGCATTGCTTGGCACAATTCCACCCTGTGCAGTTTCTCTGCTTCAGACGAATTAAGGGTGCCCATTTAGAAGACAATTTTTTACACGAAGATGCTCAAGAAGGATGGTTGAAACACAAGGCCAACTAATCGCTAATGCCAGCTCTATATCCTTGTAGGTTAGTCTTGGGTCTTCCCTGACAATTGTTTCCACAGCGGTGATGTTCTCAGTCACTACTGTTGTTGGTATCTTCATCTTTAAGAGAGTGCGCCCGCTCTTCAATTCTCCAAACCAGAGGAACACAGAAACACGGGTGGGAGGAAAGTTCACGAATGCCCCCCTCACATGCTCAAGTGACTGCGTTCCATTAAAGCCACATTTGACATGTACACGATCATTGCACAAAACACTCTTTCTGAATACTTATTGTACTTAAAAAAAACCGTTCACACCTTCCAGACTTTAAACATAAAATGCAGGAAAATTGAACAATAGATCTCTGTCTTCTACTACAGGAACGCCAATGACCCATAAATTTCGACAGCAAAAATGTTTTCCCTAGGGGTGGCCAATATTCTGTGTCTCGATACTTGTGTAGTGATCCACGTAATGTAGTTTTTCATATTAAAGGGACATGAAGTCATATACATCGTTGTGCGCCTTATCTGAGACGCGGATTAATGTGTGATATCTGCTTTGTTACAGATGGTTGGGTTACGGCAAGACTGCAATGGTAGTGCACCTGACTGAGGGCGATCGTGACAGTGTCCTGCAGCATGTTTTGGTCGGCGGTTACTCCAGGCCCAAGATAGCGGCGGCGTTACTCTCTCTCATGATGCTGTCTCTTTTCATCAACTTCTTCGTGCTGTACGACAGCTCCGTCTACGGCCTCGAGAAGGCGGCGGCGGCAGCAGCTGCTGCTGCAGGAGCAGTGAACGACCTCCTACGGGCGCCTGCGCTCTCCAACCATCCCGACAGCTCCATCTTCTCGGAGGCGCCATCGGTACGACGTCTACCCCAGGTGATCATCATAGGTGTTGCCAAATGCGGTACCCGAGCTCTCCTAGATATGCTGGCTCTGCATCCGCGGGTCCAGAAGGCTGCCATGGAGGTCAATTTTTTTAGCAGGAATGAAAACTACCAGCAGGGTCTGGAATGGTACCGCAGTAGGTTGCCTTACTCCTTTCCGGGCCAGATCACCACCGAGAAGAGCCCCAGCTACTTCGCCACCCCTGAGGTTCCAGAACGCATCCGTGCCATGAACGCGAGTATAAAACTTCTGTTGATCGTGAGGGAGCCCGTCACGAGAGCCATCTCTGAGTACACTCATGCCTCAGCCATAGCGGCTGCTTCTTCGCAGTCTCTGGCGACTATACTGAAGCAACCGCCACGGACTTTCGAGCAGAAAGCTATGCATTTAGACGGCTCTATCAATCTTGAGTATAAACCCTTGGTGAAATCTATATACCACATATTCCTCCCCCGCTGGCTTAAAGTGTTCCAGCGATCTCAAATTTTGGTTGTCAATGGCGACGTTCTCATCGAAGACCCCGTCCCACAGCTCCGTCGCATCGAGAGCTTCCTCGGGCTGGAGC
The DNA here is from genome assembly GCA_030762175.1 of Metallyticus violacea. Lineage (NCBI taxonomy): Eukaryota > Metazoa > Arthropoda > Insecta > Mantodea > Metallyticidae > Metallyticus > Metallyticus violacea. The sequence continues at coordinate 12,502,715 of CM060830.1, forward strand.
CAAGGATCGGCCCTCACAACTTCTATTTCAACCACACCAAGGGTTTCTTCTGTATGAGAAAAGAGGCGCGGGAAAGCTGTCTGGGGGAGAACAAAGGCCGAAGACATCCAAGCGTGAACCCTGTGGTTATCACTAAGCTCCGACACTTCTTTAGTCAGCACAATCAGAAATTCTACGATCTCGTGGGCGAGGACATGGGATGGCCGAAGGAGTAACTGTGCGTTCAGGTTACCTTATACCCAACATCCGCGTCAGTAGAGAACCGAGGTCACGAGGTGTTGCCGCGCCTCCACCATGATGTGACGTCACAAAATATAAATGTCCAACTTACAACTGCACCATATGTGATGGTACTCAACAACGCCACCATTTTGTAATATACTAAGAGCATTACTAATGAAGTTACGAACTGCTATAATACAAGAACAGCTCAGAATCTGACATAACTAAATGGCAGAAACGGGTTATTATGTAAATATGCAGAACTTATAGTTTTATTTGAATTTACAGCAGCTTTCAGAACATAAACAAGTGGATATTAAATTATGCTTAAATATTTAACTTGAAAAAGTAATATATTATTCGTAATCTGAATATTTTGCATTTGCTTTTCAGTTAATGGCTGTATTAGTTTTTTGCAGTTGTTTATTTGAAGGAATATAACATGTTTTTTTTCTGAACACATTACGCATTTTGCACAGATTATCTGTACTTTTCCTGCACATTTTCCACACACAGCTTTGCTTTACGGCTCTTCTCACAAAAATCACTTGTCTTGTTTCCTTTACACAGACCTATATGACCTTTCTTTCGTTTTTTGGAAGGCCTATGCCCCTCATCCTCCTTCTCTCACTGCTCTTCTTCTTGTGCTCCTCTCCTTCAGCTTATTCGCCAGCTGAAGCATGAACTTCTTCCTTTTTTATTTTTCAGTTTTTTAGCTCATTGCGGGTGACCCATGCATCTATTGCAGAAAACGTACAATGATAATCTATATTTACAAGTCATCCAAAGTCATATACCCTATATCTGGTTATATCAGAAAGTTAAACACTCCAGGTACAATCTGCCATCAGTCAATCGCAGTGGAGTGGTTCGCCTGCCTTTTTTTTTTTTTTTTTTTTTTTTTTTTTTTTACCTCATTAGGAATTTCGTATAGAATTTTTTCATTGTTCACACCAATTACGTTTTCTTCTGTTGCAGTTTCTAGGCAAATAGAAGAGATTTGTAGAACCTCTCTGTCGTCCTCTTCCTTCCTTGACTTATAAAACCGCTCCATTAGACGTAGAACGACATATTCCCCTTGAGTTTCATTCTCCGGACGGGCATCATCCTTACCCGCATCTTGTTTGGGAAGTAATTGCTCATCAACAGCTATATTTTCTCTGACTGATAATAACGGAGACTTTTTTCCGCAAATATATTCCAAATTTCAAATACAAGAGTAAACTTTTAGGTTTATTTTTCATCAAATCGGAGAAATTTGAGCCTGCCCCTGAAATCTTTCTTGTAACATTTTGTCCTTGATGAAAGTTGGTCCCCAGGAATGCGACCAAAGATCATCCACTGACATACGTTTTGTACAAATTATTTCTCGGGCATACATGATGGTGATCATTTTCTCCAGTTCTTCGAGTGAAACAATCCACTGGTGTTTCAGTTCCATCCGAGCAATGATTCCTGTATACTTCTTCAAGAGACGAAGCGTCGATTCATCAAAGAGTAATAGAAAAACACTGATGCGAATATCATCCACTCTTAGGAAACTCCTCGCTCTCTTAGGACATTTACTGCAGCCGGTCTTCTTGAGGAAGATGATATGTTGGTAACCTCCCATTCAGATCCACCTCCTGCCACCATTTTCACTGTGGAGCCTGGCCCATCTGAGACGACTGAGGCAATGGTTGAGGAATATTAGCAGTCGCACCTGCTCCTGATAAGGAATCCTCTGATAAGTCAATTTCTTATTCAGCGTTGGAACTCTCGAAAAAGGCGCGCAAAATCTAATCATCCAGAAGACCCCCCTGACGATACATTTTTTGACTGTCTTGAACACAACGCTACCTAAATAGCAACGTAATATTTGCAAATAGAAGCTGATATAATGCACGTATGTCGGGGCTCAACAATGAAGCGATATTTCTCTCTGCACATTGTTGATTACAGTAACTATTATTGATCATTTGTCGAAAGGTTTACTACGCAGTTACGCAATAAATTTATGACAGTAAATTGACCCCTCTCGCCGTTCTCGGAATAGGGAATGAAAGATGAAAATATTTTTATATCTAAATGTAACATCAGAAAAAGGAAGGAAATAGAATAAAATCACGTAATGTGGTGAAAAAACACGAATACCTGATGAAACTTTTCGATAATATACAGAGAGTGCAAAAAATGTATACACACTTCAAGCAAAGAAAAAACTGTGCTAACATCAAACTGAATTCACAGAAACAGAAAATGATGAGCACTAATCATCTTAGATTTTTACAGTTACAACAGATGCTCAAAATGCCCACCATCGGCGTCGTATACTTTTGAGCACGTTGACCTACTGATTGAGAAACATTTGCGAAAGTGTCCTCAGCTATTGCAGCACATGCCGTTTCAATTTCTTCCCGAAGTGCTGCCAGTGTAGCTGGTTTTCTACGGTATACAACATCCTTGAGAGTTCCCCATAGGTACAAGTCCAACGGAGTTAGATCCGGAGAACGCGGTGGGAACTCAATCGGACATCGTCCTATCCATATCTTGGATAGTTTCTTGAATCCAGTGCGCCGGGCCTGTTGCTGTGCAAGGTTTCCCAGATCTGCCCTTGTGAACATCGCATACAGTACCATGAGTCTTAAATTTGTCTCGAATGCGTGCAATTGTTACTCGCGCTGGCGGTTCTGTTCTGTGCACACTTCTCCATTGCCTTTGAACTTCAACAACTTTCTCGGTTTTCCAATATCAGTTCAAGATTGCTTTCCGCTGTTCAAACGATAATCTTGGCTCCATTTTGTTGTAGTAACGCTAGCATAACGTAATGTGAGTCACAACTGTTTACAGAATATCATACGATAATCTTGATTTCATTCATTCATTGTTGATTTACCAGTCACATAGCAACACTATCATAATATATTGTATATTTAAGTTAGTATATATTAAAGACTTTTGAACATATTTTATTTTTTCCTTTTGCTTTGGTTTTCCTTGAAACTATTGACATTATTATACTTTGTACATGTATATGATTTAACAGGATGAATAAAACATACATGCATATATGTAAACACGCCGATATACTTAAATCTTCTTTGAATAATATTACACACGTACACACACACATATACACATACATACATACACACATACATACACACATATATACACACATACATACACACATATATACACACATACATACACACATTAATACATACATATATATACACATATACACACATACATACATTAATACACACATACATACACACATACATGAACACATTAATACATACATACATTAATACATATATACACACATACATATATACAAACATACACACATACATACATCCATTAATACATACATACAAACATATATATATACACGCATATATACACACATACATATATACACACATATATACATTAATACATACATATATACATACACACATACACACATACATACATGCATACACATATACATACATACACACATACATACATACATACATACATACATTAATACACACACACATACATACACACAATAGTACATACATACATACATACATACACACAAACATACATACATACATACACACATACATACACACATACATACATACGTACATACATACATACATACATACATACACACATTAATACACACACACACTAGTACATACATACATACATACATACATACATACATACATACATACATACATACAAGAATAGGCCACTTACCCGTGAGCACCCTTTCCCTTTGCCATTGTAGCAGGCAGATCTCTGTTGTTCATTTCCCTGCATTTTATGTTTTAAGTCTGGAAAGTGCAATTGAGATTCAGAGAGAGTGTTTTCGGGTGATAAACTTGCAGGATTTCAAATTAGGCTTAAATGAAACGCAGTCACTTGAGCATTTGAGGGGGGCATTCGTGAACTTTTCTCCCTACCGTGCTTCTGTGTTCCTCTGGTTTGGAGAATTAAAGAACGGGCGCAATCTCTTAAAGATGAAGAGACCAACAACAGTAGTGACTGAGAACATCACCTCTGTGGAAACAATTGTCAGGGAAGGTTCAAGACTAACATACAGGGACATTAGCGATTAGTTCGCTGAGTGTTTCAACCATCTTTCATGGGAAAAAAAAAAAAAAGTCTTCAATACGGGTGCCCCTTAATTTGTCTGAAGCAGAGAAGCTCCACAGGGTGGAATGGTGCCAAGCAATGCTGCAAAACGTTAACTGTGGAAATTCTTTCCGTGTTTCAGATGTTGTTTCGGATGAGGAAACATGGATACATCAGTTTGATCCAGAAATAAAACGCCGGTCTTCCATTTGGGTTTTTTCTAATGACCATCCACCCGTTAATATGAAGAGGCCAAGGAATGTGGAAAAGAAAATGGTTGCCTCTTTCTTATTTACAAATGGTCACATGGCAATTTTTGTACTCGAAATCAGAGAACTGTTACTGCAAAATGGTACACAGAAGTTTACCTTCCGAAAATGTTTCAGAAAATGCAAGAACGGCGTCCAAATGCAGGACTAAGGGACATTTTGTTGCACCATGACAATACATCAGTTCACACCGTTAATGTAAAGTGTGGAGTTTCTGCAAGGAACTGAAGCAAAACTAATGACTCATCCTTCTATAGTTCCGACCTGGCACCATGTGATTTCTTCTTGTTCCCTACTCTAAAGCGCCGATTCCGAGCTGACCGATTTTCCAGCCCCGTAGAAGCGGTTGCAGCATACGAGGAGAAGTTATCTGCAGTGCCGGAAACTGAGTGGCTCCAGAGGATGCAACGCTGCATACAGTACCAGGGGAATACTTTGAGAAACTGGGATAGACAAAACGTTTCTCTTGATATTCATTATTTGTTTTTCAGCACTTATTTATTGACCCTCGCATTATACAGTAGTGCTAATGAACATTTATTGTGACAAGTTTAAAGTATGCAAATATAAGCTTGGGCCATAGCGGTTCATGCTAATACCGTCCTTTTAACAATCAAAATATACAATATACAAAAAACAAAAACATTAATTGCTATGATTGCCGTTGCATATATATAAATACAAAACACGCGGGTATACTTTCATCACATATATTCTCTGAATACTTTCATATATATATGTACAAACATGAATAGAACTCTTACCTCTGTACGCTTTTCCTTTACTCACCCTCCTCCGACCGGCTGTGGTGCCTCAGTAGTGAAAACGGGCGTTACACACTATTCAGAATAAATAAATAAAAACCTCATCCCCAACTGCGTTCTCATCTCTACAGCTATTGAACTTCTCAGTCGAGTATTCGCTAGAAATATTTCAGATTCTGTATGTATCTCTTAAGCATCAACACTTCCAGGCAGGTGTTCATACTTCTGTTGGAACTAATATTTGTAATATTTGTACAGATAATTAATATTCTACGTACATTCGACAATCACATTTGGACAACCCTTAAATTTCATGATTCAAGTTTAACGTATGCAGTGTGTTATTAATGCGGCCAGTAGTTAAACGGCCATAGCTTCAGATGTAGTGCAGATAATACTCGTAAATTTAAAAAAGTGATAAATAATATCAAATTATTTCGAAAGCCAGGAGATAATTCATAATCAGTGTCAACGGAATGAGGCGGACCTGTTCTTGAGATATGCCAAATGTGAACGTTTTGTTGCTCGAAGCGTTTCTTGTTGTAGGAGCAAAATTTAAAAGGCCAAATAAAAAAAAAAGTAATAACTGAAGCATTTTTGTGTAATAATCTCCTAATATGGGAATTTTTGCTACCGGCATTTTGCTTACATTTTCTAAGGGAAGTATATAACTTCATATTAAAGTTTTGATAAAAGACAGCCACGATTTTATGGAAAGAGCTCACGTCGGATTAGAAATTAAGGCTTTCTAACGCAACAATTGTTCTCTTGAACAAAAGTTCAGTATCCTTTTGGCCCTCCACAGACTAAAAATAATCTTCAACAGTAAAATGGGCTTGCCCTTACGAGCTTACATTCGTCTCATTCAGTCGTATTAGGAGTACAATAGACAATATCACACAGCATCGAGAACATTTCGAACGTTAAATGAAAATGGGCTTGCTTGGTAAAATAATTTCGTAAGCTGGAAAAAAAAAATTGGAAAAAACTGGCGCAGTTACCGCTAGAGGGAAGTTAGTTGAAAATGAAGTCTAGAAACTTACTAAGCTCTCTAGGAGTGCACTTTATAGCGGAGAAGAACAACTATTTCTTATTAAACAGCGTGAGGCACGTCATTATAAACTTTTTTGTTTATTCTTTTATAATATTCTAATTATAGTAAAACTCAATTTATTTGGGAATTAATAAGTTTTTTATTACTTTTGCTGAATCTAAAAATTTGTCAAAGTAATGACCCTTGAAAACTGGGAACAGATTTTTGAATAATCTTATACATATATATATATATATATATATATATATATATATATATATATATATTTCTTCTACAGAAGCGTATTCACGTAAATTCGCCTTAAAGCTTTAAAAGAACCTGCTCATAAAATTATATTTAATATCACTAGTTTAACGAAGGAGTGAGTTCGTTGTAAAGCTGCATATGTAAACGACAGGTAACAGCACACTGTTGATGGAAACATCTTGGCAACAGACCAAGTAAAATCAGGGTTGCAGGAGAGAGTGTTGCAAGGTAGTCAGAAATAAACGACGTTGTCAAGTGTTTCCTGATTAATCAATTGGTTTCTCCAAGGCCTTAAGAAATCATAAAAAAAGTCACTATAGTTCACTCAAAATTGGTTTTGCCGTACTTAATAGTTCATGGTTAACCTTTCACCATCTTTGTACCTAAAGAACCTCAAGCCTGAATGAAGAGGAGTGTGAGCAAATTGTATTGCCCGTTTCACGCCATGAATTGAATGGGACGCTGATGACCTGAGATACCAAAGAGCGTCCGTAAATAAATCAAATCAACTGTCTTCCTGAAATGTTCAGAAACATAAACCTCTTGTTTTCGTGGTCGTCACAAAACACTCCGTAACTAATAACGTATTTGGATAACTTTTTATGTTATCTCCTAAGATTTTTTTTTTTTTTTTTGCCTTTTTATAGACTTCATCAATAAAGTACTGTAGTAATTATATGTGAACATGTTTGCCAAAAAAATTATATAGTTAAAATTTTTCTCTTTCATTTTAAGATGTTCAATTCTTGCAAATATGTTTAAAGTACGTTACAGGGGGGAAGCAAAGTTATCAAATTGGAACTGCACGCAATGGTAGGGCCGTTATCTGCAGACAGCATGCGCATCGTCCGTCCTAAATGTGTAGAAGATTAAGGAAAATAAGCGCAGATAATAAACTAGTTCAGCTTTCAAATGGTGATATTGTTAGCCCTATCTAAATGATATGAGACATGTTTCTCAAATTATTATTAATTAGTTTTAGTGGAGCTGTGAGCCTTTGCAGCATACTTAGCAAAGACGAGAGAACTGAAGAGGGAATAAAAGTGACTTCTGCAACTATAATTGCATCTCGTAAAATGTCGTTCAGGTATTGTTCTTTTTCTTTTTTTTTACTTTGTTAACCGTATGCCAAATATAACGTAAAGAGACAGCAAGTCATATCACTGGAAATTAGGTCATAAGACAAATCTCGAGCGGTTTTTATGCAAATAAAGTTTCACATACTCGAGACGGAACTCAAAACAGTATCCTGTATATTTTTATGTATGCATTTCCTCGTCTATAAATTGCAGTCTTTGCAGGACCGAGTTGCTAGGAAAGATATAAAGACAAACAAGGCGGTACAAGGTGGTACGCTATATTTTAAGTTCTTTACAAAGCAGCACTAGGTGCCGCTATTGAAATGTACTGTACTGTTTTCGCAACAATTGACATTTCTTATTGTGAAAAAAGCAGTTGCAGCTTAGAAATTGACCGAGTAGTGCGTTTACAGTGAGCGTCTAAACAAAACAGTTATGCGAAAAAATGGAAATGTCATGTGAAAGTTTCGTTGGATGATTTTTTTAAGATTTTAGTAAAGGGCTAACTCAACAGCAAAGCAAAGAATCGCTTAGTTCAACTTTTAGTAGTGAAGCATCATCAGAAATGACAGTTTATAATTGGATTTCAGAATTTCGTCATCGTCGTGCGTTCGTCAGTGATGAATTTCGTGAAGGTCGACCAATATCTGTTGTCATTCCAAAAAACATCGATACTGTGCGCAACATGGTTGAAGAAGAACGGCATGCGACTTACACTGAGACAGAGCATTCTGAAGCATATCGAATACTGCAGTACATAAGATTACGTATAAACATTCAGCTGTTAAAAATATCTATTCTGGATATATTTGACCGAAATCAAAAAAAAAAAACAAAAAAAAAAAAACAAAAAAAAAAACGCTCGTGTTAATTGGTGTAAAGAAATGCTCAAAAATTGCACCGAGGAACTGCAAAATCCGTATAAACATCGTAACAGGTGACGAAACTTGAATATATTTGCATGAACAGGAAACTAAGCAACAATCCACATTTGGGTGTTCCAAGATGAACCGAATCCCACATACTGTTCGTTCACGAAGCACTTTCAAGAAAGTGTCGTGTGTTTCTTCGATTGTACTGGACATGTCGCAACTATTCCTTTAGAGAATTCAAGAACGGTTCATGCTGAATGATATAAAATAATTTGTTTGTCAGAAGGCATCGCCGAAATCAGGAAAAACAGCCGAAAAGTTGCATCATTCATCATGACAGTGCCAGCTCTCACACAACACGTCAAACAATTGATTATTTGAAGAAGAAAAACGTCAAATTAATGTCTCATTGCCCGCATTTACCTGATGTATCGCCTAACGACTGCTTTTTGTTTCCGAATGCCAAACAAAAATGCGTAGATAGCCATTTTCATCGCCTCAAGAAGTTCTTGAAGCGTTTAAATACCTTGTTTTTGAGATACCAACTTCAGAGTGGAAAAAATGTTTCGAGAATTGTTTTGAAAACATGCAGAAGTGTGTAAGTCTTAAATGCGATTATTTTGCAAAGCAATAAAACAGTTTGTTCCAAAAATATTTTTCTTTCCTAGTTTTTGTAAAGGCTTAAAAGGTAATCCTCGTATATCTCGTTTTTTATGTTTATTGTTTAGGTTTTTAAGCAAAAGCTTAATGCTAGACACATCTTGAAAATTTAAGTACCAGCTTTTCGAAATTTACACCAAAGATTGCAATGTTACAGGCGAAAATCTTCCAGATTCTTATGCTTTAAAAATTATAACCACGTTCATATTTTTAGTGGCGTTACTTGCAACACAAAATTAATAATATTTTCTATTCTATATTTTGTTAACAAGATCAACATAAATACACGAAGTTAACTATTCTATATTGCAATGTATTTACGCAATTTTTGAACTTTTAAAAATTACATTATTTTTTTTTCACTCAAAGTTATCTGCTAATCTTAGAATTAACAACTGAAAACCACATAGAAGCTAGTTGCAATAGAATCCAAAAAAATGTATAATAACTTTACATCTGCAAACTTTCGTACCAATTTCCATGTGTATGTAAGCGAAAACTCCGCGCAAGGATCGTTTTGTGGGAAGAAAATAGTTAAAATTTAAAAAACCGAGAGAGCAGCCATTTTTACACTTAAGCTACATTTAAGGTATAAGAGATATTTAAGTACGCTAAAGGATTTTAAAACTGAAGTCCGGAAACCAATTATGAATATTTTTATTTTTTTAATTCAATTTTTTTGTTTATTTGTTTATTTATTATGCGCAGAAGTACTGCGCAGAAAGCATTCTGTTTTTCCACTATTTGTTTGATAGTGAAAAATGTATAAATTCTAACCAGCTTCATGAAATCTTCCTATTTTCGTAGTTTTTCTTTAAAATGCCATACGCACTATATCAAAGTTCTATAATCATCATTATAAAAAATAAAACCTAACTTACCCCGGCTCATGTGAGACATTCACTGATTACAGGATACCATACATTTTTCAGAATTACTCAACGAAAGGACGAAGTTTTTTGGATTCGTTTATTTAAAGACGCTGTTCAACATCTCAGGTCATCAGCGTACCATTCAAATCAGGGCGTGAAAAGTCCGATAAATTTTACTCAGAGGCCTCTTTTTTCAGGCTTGAGGTTCTTTTACGTGCCGTAAATGTACGACATGGGACTCGCGGTTTTACTTCACTTCCGAAGGAAGACATACTTAGGATTTTTACGCCCGAAAAAATCCATCGATCCTGGCCGGGATTGAATTCGCCGTCTTAGATGATGGACCATTTGTTAAATAGGAACACTAACATTCTTGTGCAAGTGACGCTCTTTAAAAATGGTTATGCTTATTTATCATAGGTGTTCAAAGTAAGCTGAGATGGGAATTCCCGGTTCGAACCCTGAGGAATTAATATCATTATTTAATTTAAGTATATCTACTTTATACATATATTCACACGTGTTTATATATCTTATAATGCACTTACAATATGTGTTTTGTATTTTTTGCTACGTTTCCCATCAGGACGACTAGCTCGCATGCTATAAAAATTTATTGCCACCAATAAACAATTGAACACTTCGCTGGTCGATAGAGAATTCAGGATGCTGCCGTCTTTTGTTATCTAGAGACAAAAGAACGTTGAGACGACGGACGTTGCAACGAACGTTACAATTCATACAAGTGCGCTGTTTTGAGACGTACACACAAAATAGAAGTTTTAGAAGCTGTCTGTTTTACACACCTTGCAGTTCAAGTGCTGAAAACGAAGGAAAAAATTGTATAAAAATGGTGGGTTCACCCAGTAAATAGTGGAAGGTAAATAAATAGTAGTTTTCTACTCCTTATATCCTCAACTCAGAGGAGATGATCAGAAAATGTTCAATTATTTCCGAATGTCGAAAACTTCGTTTGGTGAACCTCTGTTTAACATAAAGATTTATATTGTTAATAAAAACACAAATGTGCGGACAGCAATTAAACCTTAAGGTATGTTTAGTTTGTGTACTTATAATTTAAAATAAAATCTAATATTTGAACAAACTACACAACAGCTTAATAATACAATGTAATGCATATTACCTACAATTTGGTTACTTTAGTTACTATAGAACAACTGTTTGCTCAATGACACATAAATTACAATGACCTGAGTATATTTATTTGTTTGCTTGTAGATATCTCTCTAGCAGATGCAGCCCAAAGATTTACACTACAGCTACAGGATTGGCCGGCCAATTGCAAGTAAAATAATACGAACAGTCTGTTGGGTAATTTGGTATGTGATGAAAAGTAAATTTACCCGACTCCTAACGAAGAGAAATGGAGACCAATAGAACTAGGATGGGAAATATATTCGCATTGTAAAACCATGTGCAAGTGAATCACTGTATATAAATTATAAACAATTTTTTCAGTGGTTCTACCAGGTGAATAATCCTTCACGCAACCGGTTTCGCGGCGTAAGGCCGGCCCGCGAGGTTCACTTGATGCATTTTAACTCATTGGACTGTATTGGTCACCTAATAAACACACGTCGGTCCTGGTGGTGTAGTGATAACCATACTTGCATCCTAAACCCAAGATCGCGGGTTCAAACCCGGCCAGGATCAATGAATTTTTTCGGGCGTAAAAATCCTAAGTATTGCTTCCTTCGGAAGGGAAATAAAGCTGTGGGTCCATTGTCGTACATTTACGACATCTAAAAGAACTTCAAGTGTGGAACAAGAGGCCTCTGAGCAAAATTTGTCAGCCGTTTCACGCCCTGAATTGAATGGGATGCTGATGACCTGAGATGTTAAAGAGCGTCCGTAAATAAACCAAATAAACAAAAAAAGCCTAACAAACACGTGCTATTTGCACAAGATTTCCACTCACACTGAGGCCTCGCGGCGACATAGCGCTACCGGCCGGTCCTGCGTTTGCGTCAAGCATTGCTCACCCTCCATTAGCAATAGCCGATGTTACCCATCGCTTCGTGTATGTGGATGTCGGTTCTTATGGAAAGACCTCAGACTCTTCTATTTTTCAAAGGATGCGCAATGTATTGAACACGAAGCAATTAAACTCACTAGACCAGAAGCATTTCCTGGTGTAGATGTACCGTTCCCTGTTGCATCTGTGGACAACGAAGCATTGAAAAGTGCATTGCAATAAACGGTAACTATATTGAAAAGTGAAACATAGTTTTTATCTTTATCATACCTAGAATATGGTTAGGCCGGAAACTTATGGACCTATCCTCGTACCTTGGCAACATGAAAAAATATAATAGCAACAGAACAAGCAGCATATTGTAGTCATATCTAGAGTATTTAGTATTTATTAACGGAATTTAATTTGTCCTGTATCTAAATTAGGTGTATCTCCAAATATTTGAGGAGTTTTCAGGACATCTCTGTAGGATTGCTCAGTTACCGTTGTGTGTACAGGTACGGCATGCTGGTAAACCATTCCTTGATATTGAATTTTTAATAGTGTTTTAGTGTAAGAACACGGCGGTTTGGAACATGTTTCTTGTGACGGGAAAACCTTTCTCACGTAAGTTTAAACAAATTGGAGAATAGTTTCTCCACTTAGAACACGATCGCGAGAACATTTTGTTGCGAATCGCTTACCACATCTCAATAAAAATCCGTTTTCACATATGTGTCAGATGAAAACCGTTCGAGATATAACTAAATAGTGTTATAGCTAACGAAGTACAATTGCCACACTATTTACATACAATGAAAGCACCGAGTAAACATACAAATGCACAACCCCACGTTGGCAAAGCTACACTCAAACTAACTACAAGCTGATACCTGCACATGTATAATTCTCCCAGTACGCAGTTGCATTCTGCCGGCCCGTAATCAAATAATCTTATATATAAGGGTGCCAAAAATGTAAACACACTTTCATAGCAGATATCTAATTAATAAATTTCAAAGTTGGACCGAAAAACAACAGTAATGTGTAGTATGATGTTCTGTAAATATATGTGACTCACATACATTATGAGAGCGTTGCTATGTGACAGGTAAATCGACAATGAGCAAACGAAGCCATGATTATCGTATGATGTTCTGTAAACAGATGACTTATATTACGTTATGCTAATGTTGCTACAACAAAATTGAGCCAAGATTATCGTTTGAGTAGCGGACAGTAATTTTGAAGTGGTGAGTAACAATTGCACAAATTCGAGACAAATTTGAGACTTGTGGTACCGTATTCCGTTAAAGAGCAGCTACACTGCCAGCCCTTCGGGAATAAATTGAAATGCCATGTGCTGCAATCGCTGAGGACACTTTCGCAAACGTTACTCAATCAGTAATTCAACGTACTCAGAAGTATATCGACGCCGATGGTGGGAATTTTGAGCAACGGATGTAACTGTAAATGTCTAAGATGATTGGTGCTCATCATTTTCTGTTTGTGTGAATTCAGTTTTGTTCTGTTAACCCAGTTTTTTCTTTGCTTGAAGTGTGTATACATTTTGGCACCCTCATACCAACTGTGACATAACTTGGTGTATATTGAACCACTTCGAATTCACAGGGAGGGGGGTCGAAAGCAAACTGCGCATGTGCTCAGGACGGCAAAAATTCTGGAAAAGCGTTTAGAAAACGTAAGTGAATGCTAGTAACTGTCAATTTGCTTAATTTTAAATTGTACGCCGAGTGGGAATTATGACTGCCGCACAGTGACAATGCTGATCACTTCTGGTATTGTGGTAAATGAATTCTAGAATATTTTCTGTCCTAAGATGCACGATTGTTTAAGGACATCACAAAGAAAAGATCGTCTTAGTCACCTTGCTATTGAATAACACTTGACACTGAAACTTAGCTATCAAGAAATAATAAACCTCTTTCCTTATTACAGCACAAGGGGGAAGTTTCTTATTGTTTAAATGCTTGGTAATTTGGCTTCTGGTAACTGAAAAAAACCCTTTTAAATATAATGTTAATTGTTTGTATTAATATTTTACATTCATAAATTTTAGTAAAAAAGGCAATCGTATTTTTTTTCACTAAGAATTAAAGACACATTCAGAGAAAGAAGGGAGAGAGAGACAGAGAGAGACAGAGAGACAGAGAGAGCAATTTTTCCCCCACGAGCGTCAGCAACCCTAAATGCGAGCTTGCGAACAGGATGAAGCATTAACTATTACATTAAGTTTAGCAAGACGTCCGAGTTATGTCGCTACCGCCAGGGATATTGTTAATCTTCTCTATTTGTCTCTAGGTATAATTTTTGTCATATATGCTGTCTCAAGAGGATATCGAACTGCATTGTAGTCATACGCAAGACATTCCAGAGAGAGATGGTGTGCGTATGCCTCCGAAGAGAGACCCTACACTAGCCTTAGTGATGAAGCTGAAAGCATCAGGATCTTTGTTGATTGAGACTGACTGGGTCTTTTCTTTCAACATATTTCCTGCAATTTATTTCATCGCGTTGCTTGAAAATGCCAGGGAGAGGTGATGGTGCTTGCCCTTTGGGGAGGTTTCTGGTATTGAAGCAACTTTTCTGGGGCGATTGAACTCCTTGGACGGTAGCTCCGCTGACGTTAGGGTACTCTATCTGTAAACAATGCTTACAAACTCCATCTGAACCCTTTCTTCACCGTCCAGAGCCTGGCCACCCAATGTCTCCCAAACCTTATCTCTTCCTACCGGAGGTGGCACATGCGAACAGTCCTTAAACAAGGCTAGAGTACCGAAATATCCCCTTCCGACCCTAACGCTACTGTGAAAGAAAACACAGAAGTCCTCTGCTTAAAGTCCATCTCAGAGTGTGGGGGATGTCATGTCGAGGAGCTGAAACCAAGTCATACGGTCACCACTTCCAGAGCCAGATAAAGGGTAGGCGTTCGTTACTCTACATGGTTCATTCTGAGTGGTATAGAAATAATTATTGATTCATAAGCGAGGAATAAGAATTCCATAAATAATGCATTTAGACCTCATATATCCACGGACTGACATAAATTGCCGTACAACTGTAAAGGCAGTTTCGGCAAGGTCTTTTTTCTTGAGAGGTCACAGTGAATACAAGCCGGGGGATTTGTTAAGCAGCTGGGCGACAGCGAACTTACTCGAGACTATTTTCAAGAAGACGGTGGAACTTGAGGTCAACCGACTCTGTGGTCTTAATGAAAAATGTTTTTGACAATGGATTAATTTTTTAAGAAATTACTAGATAATAATATTGCCAAATTTTTTTTTTTATTTTTGAGCGGTTATTTTAAAGATAGAATTGAGTGAAGTCGGTCAGAAACAATTGACTATTTAAATAATAAAAAGCACAAACTTAAAAACAAAACAAAAAAAGAAATAAAAAACACTGCCAGAAACATGGAACGAGGGACATATGTACTAGGGCCATAGAAATGTTTTGTTTATCGCAGTTTCTCAAAGTATTCCCCCTAGCACTGTATGCAGTATTCCATTGTGTGAAACCACTTCTGGAAGCATCCACGCCACGCGCTGCAGGTCCCTCCTCATATTCCGCAATAGCTTCTTTGGAACTATAAAATCGATGACCTCGAAGTTGGTTTCTCACAGTAGAGAGAAGAAAGATATCGCACTGTGCCAGGTCGGGACTATAGAAGGATGAGTCATTAGTTTTGCGTCAGTTCCTTACAGAAACTCCATTGTTATATTAGCGGTGTGAGCTGATGCATGGTCATTGTGCAACAAAATGTTCCCTAGTCCTGTCTTTGGACGCCGTTCTTCGATTTTCTGCAACGGTTTCGAAAGGAAAACTTCTGTACACTATTTTGTATCAGTTTGCTGATTTTCGTGTACAATGATTGCCATGTAAGCATTTGTAAATAAGAAAGAGGCAACCATTTCCTTCTCCACGTCCCTTGGCCTCTTCACTTAAACGGGTGGTTGGTCATCAGAAAAAAATCAAATGGAAAACCGGCGTTTTATTTCTGGATCCAACTGATGTATCCATGTTTCCTCATCCGTGACAACATCTGAAACAGGGAGAGACTTTCCACAGTTAACGTTTTGCAGCATTGCTTGGCACAATTTCACCCTGTGCAGTTTCTCTGCTTCAGACGAATTAAGGGGCGCCCATTTAGAAGACAATTTTTTAAACGAAGATGCTCAAGAAGGATGGTTGAAACACACGGCCAACTAATCGCTAATGCCAGCTCAATGTCCTTGTAGGTTAGTCTTGGGTCTTCCCTGACAATTGTTTCCACAGAGGTGATGTTCTCAGTCACTACTGTTGTTGGTCTCTTCATCTTTAAGAGAGTGCGCCCGCTCTTCAATTCTCCAAACCAGAGGAACACAGAAACACGGGAGGGCGAAAGTTCACGAATGCCCCCCTCAAATGCTCAAGTGACTGCGTTCCATTAAAGCCACATTTGACATGTACACGATCATTGCACAAAACACTCTTTCTGAATACCCATTGTACTTAAAAAAAACCGTTCACACCTTCCAGACTTTAAACATAAAATGCAGGAAAATTGAACAATAGATCTCTGTCTTCTACTACAGCAACGCCAAAGACCCAACAACTTCGACAGCAAAAATGGTTTCCCTAGGGGTGGCCAATATTCTGTGTTTCGATACTTGTGTAGTGATCCACGTAATGTAGTTTTTCATATTAAAGGGACATGAAGTCATATACATCGTTGTGCGCCTTATCTGAGACGTGGATTAATGTGTGATATCTGCTTTGTTACAGATGGTTGGGTTACGGCAAGACTGCAATGGTAATGCACCTGACTGAGGGCGATCGTGATTGTGTCCTGCAGCATGTTTTGGTCGGCGGTTACTCCAGGCCCAAGATAGCGGCGGCGTTACTCTCTCTCATGATGCTGTCTCTTTTCATCAACTTCTTCGTGCTGTACGACAGCTCCGTCTACGGCCTCGAGAAGGCGGCGGCGGCAGCAGCTGCTGCTGCAGGAGCAGTGAACGACCTCCTACGGGCGCCTGCGCTCTCCAACCATCCCGACAGCTCCATCTTCTCGGAGGCGCCATCGGTACGACGTCTACCCCAGGTGATCATCATAGGTGTTGGCAAGTGCGGTACCCGAGCTCTCCTAGATATGCTGGCTCTGCATCCGCGGGTCCAGAAGGCTGCCATGGAGGTCAATTTTTTTAGCAGGAATGAAAACTACCAGCAGGGTCTGGAATGGTACCGCAGTAGGATGCCTTACTCCTTTCCGGGCCAGATCACCACCGAGAAGAGCCCCAGCTACTTCGCCACCCCTGAGGTTCCAGAACGCATCCGTGCCATGAACGCGAGTATAAAACTTCTGTTGATCGTGAGGGAGCCCGTCACGAGAGCCATCTCTGACTACACTCAGCTCTCAGCCAAAGAGGCTGCTTCTTCGCAGTCTCTGGCGATTATACCGAAGCAACCGCCACGGACTTTCGAGCAGCTAGCTATGCGTGTAGACGGCTCTATCAATCTGGCGTACCAACCCCTGGTGAACTCTATATACCACATATTCCTCCGCCGCTGGCTTAAAGTGTTCCATCGATCTCAAATGCTGGTTGTCAATGGCGACGTTCTCATCGAAGACCCCGTCCCACAGCTCCGTCGCATCGAGAGCTTCCTCGGGCTGGAGCCAAGGATCGGCCCTCACAACTTCTATTTCAACCACACCAAGGGTTTCTTCTGTATGAGAAAAGAGGCGCGGGAAAGCTGTCTGGGGGAGACCAAAGGACGAAGACATCCAAGCGTGAACCCTGTGGTTATCACTAAGCTCCGACACTTCTTTAGTCAGCACAATCAGAAATTCTACGATCTCGTGGGCGAGGACATGGGATGGCCGAAGGAATAACTGTGCGTTCAGATTACCTTATACCCAACATCCGTGTCAGAAGAGAACCGAGGTCGAGAGGTGTTGCCGCGCCTCCACCATGATGTGACGTCACAAAATATAAATGTCCAACTTACAACTGCACCATATGTGATGGTACTCAACAACGCCACCATTTTGTAATATACTAAGAGCATTACTAATGAAGTTACGAACTGCTATAATACTAGAACAGCTCAGAATCTGACATAACTAGAACAGCAGAAACGGGTTATTATGTAAACATGCAGAACTTATAGTTTTAATTGAATTTACAGGTGCTTTCAGAACATTAAGCAAGTGGATATTAAATTATGCTTAAATATTTAACTTGATAAAATAATATATTATTGGTAATCTGAATATTTTGCATTTGCTTTTCAGTTAATGGCTGTATTAGTTTTTTGCAGTTGTTTATTTGAAGGAATACAACATGTTGTTTTTCTGAACCGCCTATACTCATTTTGCATTGATTATCTGTACTTTTCAAGCATATTTTCCACACGCAACTATGCTTTACGGCACTTCTCATAAAAATCACTTGTCTTGTTTCCTTTACACAGACTTATATGACCTTTCTTTCGCCTGTGCCCTTCATCCCCCTTCTCTTACTGCTCTTCTTCTTGTTTGACTTCTCCTTCAGCTTATTCGGCAGCTGAAGGATGAACTTCTTCCTTTTTATCTTTCTGTTTTTGGCTCATCGCGGATGACTCATGCATCGAATGCTACAATGCCCAGGAAATTGCAGAAAACAAGCAATGATAATGTATCTTTAGGAGAATAGTTACAAGTCACCCAATGACATCTGCCCTATATTTGGTTATTGCAGAATGTTATAGTTTCTAGTTTCTTCTTTGTTCACTGCCGCATCAGAATGGAGGTACTGAGGAGTAGGTCATTCTTATTTTTTTTGCTTGTTAAACAATCAAGGTACAATCTGCCATCAGTCAATCGCAGGATGGTGGTGTAGTGGAGAGATGCACTTGTCTTTTTTTACCTCATTAGGAATTTGGCAAAGAATTTTGTTCATTGTTCACACTAATTACGTTTTCTTCTGTTGGAGCTTCTAGGCAAGTAGAAGATATTTGTAGAATCTCTCTGTCGTCTTGTTCCTTTCTTGATTTATATACCGCTCCATTAGACGTAGAACGACATATTCCCCTTGAGTTTCATTCTCCACACGTGCATCCTCCTCCTTACCCGCATCTTGTTTGGGAAGTAATTGCTCATCAACAGCTATATTTTCTCTGACTGATAATAACGGAGACTTTTTTCCGCAAATATATTCCAAATTTCAAATACAAGATTAAACTTTTAGGTTTATTTTTCATCAAATCGGAGAAATTTGAGCCTGCCCCTGAAATCTTTTTGTAACATTTTGTCCTTGATGAAAGTATGTCCCCAGGAATGCGACCAAAGATCATCCACTGACATACGTTTTGTACAGATTATTTCTCGGGTATACATGATGGTGATCATTTTCTCCAGTTCTTCGAGTGAAACAATCCACTGGTGTTTCAGTTCCATCCGAGCAATGATTCCTGCATACTTCTTCAAGAGACGAAGCGTCGATTCATCAAAGAGTAAAAGAAAAACACTGATGGGAATATCATCCACTCTTTGGAAGCTCCTCTCTGTTTTAGGACATTTACTGCAGCCGGTCTTCTTGAGGAAGATGATATGTTGGTAACCTCCCATTCAGATCCATCGCCAGCCACCATTTTCACTGTGGAGCCTGGCCCATCTGAGATGACTGAGGTAATGGTTGAGGAATATTAGCAGTCGCACCTGCTCTTGATAAGGAATACTCTGATAAGTCAATTTCTTATTCAGCGTCGGAACTCTCGAAAAAGGAGCGCAAAATCTAATCATCCAGAAGACCCCCCTGACGATACATTTTTTGACTGTCTTGAACACAACGCTACCTAAATAGGACCGTAATATACAAACAGAAGTTGATAGTATGCACGTATGTCGGGGCTCAAAAATGACGCGATATTTCTCTCTGCACATTGTTGATTACTGTAACTATTGCTGATCATTTGTCGAAAGTTTATTACGCAGTTACGCAATAAATTTATGACGGTAATTTGACCCCTCTCGCTGCTCTCGGAATAGGGAATGAAAGATAAAAATATTTTATATCTAAACGTAACAACAGAAAAAAGGAAGGAAACAGAATAAAAATGAACGTTGTGTGGTGATAAAACATGAATACCTGAGGAAACTTTTCGATAATATACAGAGAGTGCAACAAATGTATACACACTTCAAGGATAGGTCCTGGTGGTGTAGTTGTAACCCTACTTGCATCCTAAACCCAAGATCGCAGGTGCAAACCCGGCCAGGATCGATGGATTTTTTCGGGCGCAAAAATCGTAAGTATTGCTTCCTTCGGAAGGGAATTAAAACCGTGAGTCCCGTGTCGTACATTTACGGAACGAAAAAGAACCTCAAGCCTGAAATAAGAGGCCTCTGACCAAAATTTACCGGCCTTTTCACGCCCTGAACTGAATGGGACGCTGATTACCTGAAATGTTAAAGAGCGTCCATAAATAAATCAATCAATCAAATCACACATCAAGGAAAGAAAAAACTGTGTTAATATAACAAAACTGAATTCACACCAACAGAAAATTATGAGCACTAATCACCTTAGACTTTTACAGTTATAACAGTTGCTCCAAATGCCCATCATCGGCGTCGATATACTTCTGAGTACGTTGAACTACTGATTGAGCGTCGTTTGCAAAGTGTCCTCAGCGATTGCAGCACATGCCGTTTCAATTTCTTCCCGAAGTGCTGCCAGTGTAGCTGGTTTTCTACGATATACAACATCCTTAAGAGTTCCCCATAGGCAGAAGTTCAACGAAGTTAGCATAACTTAATGTGAGTCACAACTGTTTACAGAACATCATACGATAATCTTGACTTCACTTGTTCATTGTTGATTTACCTGTCACATAGCAACACTATCATAATGTATTGTATATTCAAGTTTGTATATATTAAAGACTTGTGTACATATTTTATTTTTTTCCTAATACTTTGGTTTTCCTTGAAACTATTGACACGTCCTATATCATTGTACTTATTCATGTATATGATTTAATAGGATGAATAAAAACATACATACATACATACATACATACATACATACATACATACATACATACATACATACATACATACATACATACATACATACATACATACATACATACATACATACATACATACATATATGCAAACACGCGGATATACTTAAATCTTCTTTGTATAATATTACACACACACACATACATGCATACAAGAAGGGAACACTTACCTATGAGCCCCCTTTCCGTTACTATCCTCTTCCCCACTCTTTTTTAAATATTTTAGTTCTTTACATGCTACAACATTTGCCCCTGAATGCTCGCAATTTTCTAACGAATGTCTGGCTATACATTTTTGATAGTGCGTGTAGTTTGTAACGATATCTAAACCAAACACCTGCTGTGACAGTCAGTTACTTTCAGTCGCCCTCAACGAACAGTTTTTTTAATCCACATGCGATATGGATAAAGCTCGTACATGCATTTTAAATACCGAACAGAACAGTTTTAGACGGGCTGCATAGCGGCCGTCCGTCAGGGAATTGGACGATTCGTTCAGAAATACGACGAGAGGCGGAGGCGGAGGGGAGGGGGTGAAAATCGGCTCTCTCGCAGAGCGTACGCTCCTGGCCAGAAAAAATCGCACAATGTTACCGCTCAAATTTCGATACCCATACTTAACGCTCGTTATAGCAGCTTCTAACGCTTATAAAACTAATGAAGATTCCAACCCAAACATTTCTAATACGAGAGTCACTAGATAAGCGTTGAGACTCGGAGCATTTGCCAATCCTAGGGAAAACGTTGTTTCTGAGTCGATATTGTTGCGTCATTGTATTGCCATTGTAGCAGGCAGATCTCTGTTGTTCATTTCCCTGCATTTTATGTTTTAAGTCTGGAAAGTGCAATGGAGATTCAGAGAGAGTGTTTTCGGGTGATAAACTTGCAGGATTTCAAATGTGGCTTAAATGAAACGCAGTCACTTGAACGTTTGAGGGGGGCATTCGTGAACGTTTCTCCCTCCCGTGTTTCTGTGTTCCTCTGGTTTGGAGAAATGAAGAGCGGGCGCAATCTCTTAAAGATGAAGAGACCAACAACAGTAGTGACTGAGGACATCACTTCTGTGGAAACAATTGTCAGGGAAGACCCAAGACTAACCTACAAGGACATTGAGCTGGCATTAGCGATTAGTTGGCCGTGTGTTTCAACCTCCTTCTTGAGCATCTTCGTTTAGAAAAAATTGTCTTCTAAATGGGCGCCCCTTAATTTGTCTGAAGCAGAGAAGCTGCACAGGGTGGAATTGTGCCAAGCAATGCTGCAAAACGTTAACTGTGGAAAGTCTCGCCCTGTTTCAGATGTTGTTACCGTTGAGGAAACATGGATACATAAGTTTGATCCAGAAATAAAACGCCGGTCTTCCGTTTGGGTTTTCCCTGATGACCAATCACCAATGCGTCAGCTCATACCGTTAATGTAACAATGTAGTTTTGTAAGGAACTGAGGCAAAACTAATGACTACAGTCCCGACCTGGCACCATGTGATTTCTTCTTGTTCCTTACTGTGAAGAACCGACTTCGAGGTGACCGATTTTCTAGCCCCGAAGAAGCGGTTGCAGCTTACGAAGTTGTCTGCAGTGCCGGAAACTGAGTAGTGGATGTCTCCAGAAGTGGTTCCAGAGGATGGTATGCTGGATACAGTGGCAGGGGGAATACATTGAGAAACTGGGATAAACCAAATGTTTCTCTGTGTATTTATTATTTGTTGTCTCAATACTTATCTAGTGACACTCGCATTATACAGTAGTAGTGATGGACTTTTATTGTGACAAGTTTAAAGTATACAAATATAAGCTTGGGCCATACTGCGGTTCATGCTAATATCGTCCTTTTAACAATCAAAATATACAATATACAAAAAACAAAAACTTTAATTGCTATGATTACCGTTGCATATATATAAATACACAAACACGCGGGTATACTTACATGACACATATATTTTCTGAATACTTTCATATACATATATACAAACATGCATAGAACTCTTACCTCTGTACGCTTTTCCTTTACTCACCCTCCTCCGACCGGCTGTGGTGCCTCAGTAGTAAAAACGGGCGTTACACACTATTCAGAATAAATAAATAAAACCCTCATCCCCAACTGCGTTCTCATCTCTACAGCTATTGACCTTCTCAGTCGAGTATTTGTTAGAAACATTCCAGCTTTTGTATGTATCTCTCAAGCATCAACACTTCCAGGCAGGTGTTCATACTTCTGTTGGAATTCAGAAATTGTGGTTTCTGTTTCCTTGCATTCTACCAGAGTGTTGCTTTCGCTGCACAGAGCGCAATCTCTCTCCTTGAAAGCTTTATTTTATTTACTTCCCAAGACCCTAATCTTAGCCATTTGATAACATTTCTTTTCTTCTCCCATGGGCTTCTAGATAATCCCGTTTTCTACAAACCTAATCTATTTGAACCTGCACTTGCGTTTTGTGTTGCCCACGTGTTTTACCCAGTTTCTGTTAATAGCTAAAGTGACGGCCAAGTATGTGACTTTCTTCACATTTTCTAATGTCTGACCTGCATACTCCTGCTGTACATCAGTGTTTCAGTCTTCTCATTGACTGCCATTCCCCATTGCTGACAACACGCCTCTAAGCCGCCCAGTTCTCTTTGCAGACCGCCAGTTGTTATAGATATCAATATCAGATGATATAATGATATCAGATAACTTTTTATTTACGAAAGTTATTCAGTAAAAAAAAAAAAAAAACCACCATGCTCTTTTTACTAATCTTCATGCTTGTTATGCTTTTTTTTTTCAAAATAGTTCCCATCAATACATCTATACCAGCGTTTCTGCAACTCTTCAAAGACAAACTGGAGGTCATTTCTGACGGGTTCTTCAGAATCGCCTCCGTAGCCTTCATCACTGTTTCATGGACGGACGATAAAATGCCTCTTATGAAGGTGGTTCCTTTTTTTTTCAATTTGGGAAATGAAAACTATCACCCGGGACTAAATCTGGACTATAGGGAAGGTGAGGAATATACTTCATATTGATTTTTATGAGATATTCAGCAATAACATTTGCAGTTTGTGGTCGTGCATTATCGTGGTACAGCATCCAACTTGTTGCACGGAAATGTGTCCTTTTGCGTGTGATATGACTTTGCAAAGTTTTCAGGACATCTCTTGCTCCGCTACAGTTCTGCGAGGAGTTACGGCATACTGGTAAACACTCCTTGAATATCGAAAAATGGCCATGACTTTTCTAATAGAAGCAACCACTTTAGAAATGCTTTTCCAGCTCTGAAGAGGCGGTGGCTGCATGTAAAAGTGAAGTATTTACCCTTGAAGAAAATGAGTGGCTGGGATGCTTTGATAAATGGTTTTTGGGGATGTGAAAGTGTATAGAGTGTGGTGGAGAGTAGTTTGAAAAGATGCAACAGTCGGAGTGAGTTTACCCACTCCCAATTTGACGCGTCTCAAAACTGCCGTAGTAAACGTAATATACTCTCGTATTCACGTGTAATCCACCAATCTAAGTTCAAAAATTGTTCAGAAAGTTTGTGTATTACTGAATCCTCTCCCAAGTCAATAATGAATTTGTCCATTGTGTTATCCATTATACCTTACAAGTCACACTTTATTCTTACTTTATCACACGTGTAGCTAGGATTATTATTGTTTGTCGTAAACACAGAAAATTTTCAAATTTGAATTATAAAAGCCTGGGACATTTTGTAAAAAAATTGAAATGGCTAACATAAATAAATTAACAATATTTCATTTATCACACACATAGTCTAATAAAATTCAACTTTAAAATATAAAAATAAAGATTAAATTTACTCAGAGCATTCATCAAATTTGTGAACCTGTTGATATTTGGGCATGAGCTGAGAACAAGACAAATTCTTAAAATGCGTTTTTACAATAGTTCAGGCATTCACTGTCCCAAATTTAAGTTTGTTTTTCTCATTCGTCCACAGTGCATTTATTAATGAAAAAACACATTCGAGTGCTGCTAAATACAGCAAACATTTCACACCGCCATGTGCATAATCCTTCAAGGATTAGCAACCAAAAGTGCTACATAATTTAAAATAAATTCTACATATTTACTTTTTTTAATAAGAGTTCTTAAAAAGTGGGACATTTGGAAAAATATCGCAACATCAGGACATTTTACTCCCCTTCAAAATAAAAAGACTGTTCCAAGAAAAACGGAACCGACAGGACCAAAGGGAACTCTTATAAAGGACGCTTTAAGTAAAAACAACAAAACTCAGCATGTTGCCATTTGTGCATCTTTGCTTGCTCATATCGTTAACAAAGTTGACCATACCTATCCAAGATTAACATTGGAGGAGATAAAATAGGAGAAAATATTGCTGATTCATTTCGTTTTCTATTCATCTCAAAAAAAACCGAACATTAACATGACAATAGGTACTCTACAATGTTAAATTGCAGGTTGGTGTGACTTGAAGAGTCCAGGGGAAGTTTTTGATATGTCACAATTCTCTATTTTTGTAGGGGACTAAATTAAAAGTTTCAAGAATGCAATATTTTAATTTTCTCATTTTATTTTCTAAATTTTCATTTAAAATGGTAAAGTAAAATAACATTGCTGCTTAATTATATGGCGCAATTTTTGTTTTAATAATAAAACATATAATTTATTTCAAAATTGCTAATATTATTAAGTAAATATGAAGCACAAAGATGAAACAAAACATCTGGCAAATGTCCTTCACTCTGTTGGCAAAATTTTCAACGATTTTAGAGCTGGATTTCACCCAAGACACGTCTAATTTCTGCCTTGAGTTGAGGGGTAAACATTTTACATAAATATTTTACATAATTATTTTACATAATTTTTCTCTGTATTGGACAAGTAAAACTATAATTCATTGTTATTACAACCTTAAATGGATTCTTTTGACATTCCTTTCAATACACTGGACTTTACTTAAGGAATCACGTCAGCATGGCAGAAAGAGCAGGCTGGGCTAGCCATGCCTCAAGCAAAACATATGTTCATGAAATGAGGTTTTCTAGCCATGCTGGGTGGCGGTTTTACACTTCGTTTCTCTTCTTCGGACACACCGCAAACAGGCCATAATGGGGGTGGCATTCCTACACTTTCGGCGCTTAAATTCTGAATTGTTAGGCCCGGGCCATCGTCGAATCTACATTCAGTGATCCAGGTACAATACATTTTTAAAATGTTTAATTGTAAAGTATTCATTGTATTATATTACTGATGTTTTCTCCCTCGGAGCGGGGTTTATCCTATGAGTCGTGGAAGGGATAACAAGCCTGCTTGCCAACTTGTTGGCCTTACTGACTGTAGCATTTGCAACACAGCTGTTCCCGGATGTGTGTTGTGTTGTTCGTTTCTTCATTCGACAGTATACATAAAGTTCATTATGTCTCTTGTGTTTACAACTCCATAGCTTGTCTTATGATTCATATGTGTTAACTCAGTGGTAAAAGAATCATAGAATAATTTTTTTAAGCTTACAGTTAGTTCGATTACTTAAATGAATACCATACAAATCCCCTCCCCTTTTTCAGAGAATTAACCGACAGGGAGCGTGCACTGCTCACACTGCGAATAATTCCATGAGAGCAAATCACAATGTGTTTCCATAAGACAGAGTTATTAGTGGAGATTTATGGCCCCATCGAATCCCCCAATTCAATAGTCTGTGATTATTATCTCTGGGATAAATTAAAAAAAAAATGTCATGTACAAGACGAACCCGCACACCATACAAGAACTCAAAGATAATATTCGTCAGGAAATTGTCCGGATTTCTCAAAATAAACTATAGCGAGTGATTAATAATTTCTTAAAGAGATGCCAAAAAGGTGTAGAGAATGAAGGCGGGCAGTTTCAACACCTCATTTGATAATTTGATAAGTAATGAGTCTCTTAAGTTGGTCTGTTTATTGTTGATATGTTTTATTGTTTTACCCTACCGCTAGTCACCGAGACCGGCTGGCAGGCTAACCAGCTAACGAGAGGCACTTTCGCCCATAGCTAAAACACTCCGGGGGGAAACAAAACTGATCGCACGGATATTGGTTTATTGCGTTGTTTTATATTTTCTCGTCAAGGAATGTGCATATTAAAGCAAAGAATGGAAGTTATGGTAACAAAGCAGAGCATTAAAGTAATTTATTCTTTTTTTTTTTAAAGTAAGAAAGTTTATGACGTACCTATTTGTTAATACGTATCGCTTATTTGCTACTCTCAAATTACCATATTGTGCTATTCAGTAAACCGTTTTTAACTATACTTGCTAAACTATTAAAGGCAAAAAACTACCCAGAAAGTCTGTAATTTTGAACTTATCAGCGTTTTCTTCTGGACTTTTACTTTATAGTGTATTTAAAATGTACTAATTCATATGCCAAATAGCGTGTTAACTCTATTTGTAAATAACTTACAAAGAAAGTTAGTATTTTGATAACTGCTATCAAAATTATGGCGTTATTTTATTTTAGGTAATTTTGTTTCCTTTAAGTAATTTTCTCAAGAATTATTTGGTACATTTCATACGCAATTTTTAGCAATTTTCCTTTAATCAATATCAATGCTCTCGTTAAAAGTAGACATTTTGAACTATTTATAGTTTATCTAGTATGCATTATTTTCTGTCGTTTATTTAAAAAAATGATATCCCAGCCAGTAATGAGTTGTGCTATTTTTATCGGCAGTGACTGTCCGCGGAGGGTGCGCATACAAGCCAGGGCAGGGCAGGGCGAGTATTTTACAGGGCTGGCTAGCGATCCCCCAGGGATCCAGGTAACTGTTTCTACTAGCAGCCCCTAATGAAAAATACACGGCATTTAGTAGCCACCCCCTCCCCCTCCACGCACAGATTACAGTAGCACTCACTCGCTCTCTCCCGCCACTTAGAAAGGCTCCTCTTCGTTGCAACAGCAGTTTCCATATTAAGCTGCTAATTAATTCAAGCCACCTCTTCTCATCCATATCCATATTGTACCACGATACAAAACATCACTAACACCAGACATTAAATACATTAGCTTTTTATTCTGCCTCTCCCACTGGGAGATGAATAAGTGATGTACTTTGCGAACGAGAGGGCTCGTTAGAAAAGTGGATTTTCTGTTGGTTACAGGGCTCTAAACAGCTGACCGCTACTTCACTACACTGCAACTTCAAGCTCGGCTATATGACCGGCAGAACATTAAGAAATTGGTCTGAAAAACCTGCTGCCAGTTTCAGTCAATTACCGATAAAAATTAATTTGAATGAAGGCAGAAGTTCGCTAGATAAGTTTGGAGACAAAGCAATGTGCGCTTGGCAAGTCACACGTCTTTGTATTTGAAAGCGCTATGCGTGTTCGGTTCAGTTGACTCTTATCAACGAAGTTGTAATCTGAGAGAACGATAATAAACATTGAAAGAGAGCCCTTTCCTGCCATGCTTTTGTACAGTTACAAAATACAACTGTGGCTTCAACGAAGAGGATTCGCCACGTGGTTTTTGGAGATCTTCCGCCTTTATTTGCCATCATTTATAGCTGGTTCTCTGAGTTTAAACATTCATTAAAGATGAGCAGAGTAGTAACTGAGGAAAATGTGTCGGGATGGAGATCATGATCAAGAGAACCCCAAGATTGACCCAAGTGGCGGAAAATTCTTTAATATTTGTATTCGAAGCTATGAATTATTTTCATTAAATGTTTTATTTCCGCCATGTTCTTCCATAAACATGTTAAGACGTTATTGTTATGCTCTTTATTTGTATTCATTATAAATGCTTATTAAAAATAAAAACTAAATACTTTAGAGAGAAGTAAAGTTAGATGGTGAACAAATTTGCTTATATATTATTTTAAAATATGCGGTTAAAACGCACATTAGTGAAACATAGCATATTAATAAATATAAACTACAATTTTTATAAAACCCAGCTGACTAATAGACTGCATTGTTTACATTAGCACTGTTGGTCCACCACATGCTTGAATCACTGCCTGACATCATTTGGGCATTGAGAAATACAAATTGTTGATGTCTTCCTGAGTCAATCATTAAGTGACACTATTAATGCAGACGTCTACTTTGATATCCTTGAAAAAACTGATAATTGCATCAACACTGCCTATATTCCAATTTAGTACAAATATCATCAAAATAATTACCTTCAAATCCATGTGATTGTCTTGTGGAAAGAGTGAAGCATCCACAAGGTCTGATCTGGGGGAGCATTTCCAGCCTTGGCAAAGGTCATATGAAGTGCTGACTAAAACAACGACACAGAATCGACTACAGTGCACAGTACGGACAGTACAGATGTGGAATAGGCTATTTTTTCAAGATGAGTTTAAATTTAACCTGTACGGCTCCAATAGGAAAATATACGTGCCTGCAGAAGCGAAGAATTGTTGTTTTCATACATGACACAATAAGTAATCGAACTAACTGTAAGTATGATTCTTTCACCAATGAGTTAACATATATGAATCATATATAAAGACAAGCTGTGCCGTTGAATACCATACAAATTCCCTCCACTTTTTCAGAGAATTACCCGACAGGGAGCGTGCATTTTTTCAACAGGACTTCCACTGCTGACACTGTGAATAATTCCATGAGAGTAATTCACAAAGGTTTCTTTATGGGTCAGGCAGGTAGTTCTGCTTCAAGGAATTTACTTCTGGTAGCTCTGCTAGTAACTGACACCTCACATGTCTTTCAGTTCTGAGGATTTTTGTTAATACTGTATAACGTCCAATTTAACTATGGAACATCATAGGCGGTGGACACTGATGGTACATGAGATGAACTGATGATAAATAGGGAAATATTTTTTTTATAAAGGAAGGAAGCGTTCCAGGCCCAAGTTTAATGTACCATCCCGGCATTTGCTATTTATGAGATCCGAGAAAAACCTAGAAAAAAAACCTGTCAGGGAGGACGGTCCCGGTGGGATTCGAACCTCAAATCTCCCGCTCACGAGTCCGCACCTTAACGACCTCGGCTAGCCGTGGCAGTACGTTCTGAGTATGATAGCCAACGATACCGAACGATTATTTTAGTATCCTGTCCTTTTTTGGAGTAGATGGCCATTTCCCATCTCTCCCGTAAGGAGGGGGGTCTATGGCCGTTGCTCTTCAGATGCTCCAGGCGCGGACTCTGCGGACCCTGAGTACCCGCGGTACTTCTGACGTTACTAGAAGCAGCCGGGCCGGACTTATTCGAGCCCCTCCCTGCGGGGAGTTGTCCGGATGGGTTGGACTCGGCGTGGCAATGGTCTCGTAACTGACGGGAAAATGAGTTCTGCGGCGGCAGTGGGTACCTGAGGGGACAAGGGTTAAGTCCTCAAGCGCTGCTTGTCATGGGACGGTGGTGGCCACCTTAATTTCGGGTGACTTACTTGTTAAATATGAGTAGGTCTACGCTAGACGTGACCTATCCACCAGTGAGAATCTGATAGCTAAGTTTACCTTAGCGCTTTGGGCGACGAGATCGTCTACAGACGAAAGGCGGGTCGGTTTAGGCTTTAGGTGCCGTCCTAATGTAAAAAAATCACTGAGGTCACAGACCTCCTTGAATCTCTTTGGAAATGGGGAGGGATCCCCGACGAACTCTCTTCCTTCACCCAGTCAACATTTTCCTTCTCCCTGTATTTCTTTAGTGCTCTTTAAATGGAAGACTGCTGAAAACGTGTTCTAGAGGCTAAGTCGCGAGCGCTTAGACCAATAAGCAAGAATAACAGTTTTCTTTTTCGGCGTTAATTCCTTTTCTTTGTCCACTTTGTCACCATAATGTCTCAACTAGAAATGAGTCTACATTGTATTTCAGCAATGTAAACTGAGATATCATCAACAGATAGATTTGTATTGTTAGTAAAAATGCATTTGGAGTCCAACAACGGAGACAATAATACACAAGCAACAATGGATACCTAAGCTTTAAATGCATCATTGTCAAAGTTATAATTACAAATGTAAAAGGAGATGATGTAACAAAATTATGCAGCACTGTACATGGACATTGAGTCAGTCGACTGCTGCACCCATCCTTTGTATCGCCTTAGAGTTTGGAAAGTTCCTTATCCAGGGATGGATGTCATGCTCACTAACCGAAGGGTAGAAGTATTCGACGGTGCAAATGTGGGCACATTTCAACAATGGGAACTCTCGGCAGGTATCAGACATTGTTACGGCTGATGAGACCTGGATAAAACACATTGAAGCAGAAGCGTCTATCATTTGGGTGTTTTCATGTGAGAACCTCCCCCCCCACCAAAGTCAAGAAATCACGGAATGTTGGGAAGAAAATGGTATCCTCTTTCTTTACAACAAGTAAGCATATTACTTCGTTCTGCTCGAAAAACAGAAGACAGCGACATTGTGCCCAGCGTCTGCTTTCTCTAGCATCCAGAACATACTGAGACATTCCGGTGCATCGCGACAATGCATATGCAACAATCACGTCTCTAGAGCGAAGATAATTAAGCATCCTCCATAGAGTCCCGACCAGGCACTCTGCGATTTCTTTCTCTTCCTGATCGTCAAGAATTGCATATGTGGACAGAGATTTTCCCTGTTGCGACTTATGAATAGGAGCTTGGTGCAGTACCAGAAACAGAGTGGAGTGGTTGCTTCCAGAGGATGTAACAGTGAAAAGAATGCCAAAAAATTATTATGAAAAAATGTCGAGTGTGTGCGTGTTTAAAAAGAAATAAATAGTAACCCTTGCGATAATGAATTGTAATCGTGTCAGCTGCTTCCCTGTAACTATGAAGTAGATGTAAACACACTTTTGTATTCATTCGCGAGCGGGGACAACTTTTTCCATCTGCGCAGAGAGGGACAGAGGGTACGGAGGCTTATTATCTACAACATGCCCACTCTGAATACTCCTTCGGTACAGAGTGAATGTAAAGTGTGACACGATTGTCTTTCTGTTCTTGTGCCAACAGCTGCAACACGATGCATACCAAGATTTCCTGTCAGCATTTCATGACACGATCCCACAGAAATGTTACACTCTTGGGCGATTCCCAAAAGTTACGCATCGATTTTCATGGACTATCTCATTATTTCCGGTAGCAAGCTCGTCGTCAGTACAAAACGCATACGCCACTCATGGCACTGAGTAAGGCTTAAGTAATTATCTGCACGAGCTTCTTTCGTCGTCTCACAAGTCTCGGTGAAGGATTTGTTCGTTAGTGTCAACGTGCTGTTCACGATAGACAATTGCAGAACACTCACAGCACAGTTGCAAAGAAAGCAGTGTGAGATACGATAACAGAAGAAGTCTCGTCAAAATCAGAGCTAATCAACCGATTTTTGCATGAAACTTCTTTGCTAGAGAATTTTGAAATTCTGTGTATTTTCTGAAAAGACCCCACATGTAATTTTGTACGTCACGACTCTTTCCATGGAGCTACTTAAAATGTAACTAATAGTTTAGATTTAGGTATCACGGACTGGGTTTACAGGAGCAAGCGATTGCTTCAGTTCTAAGCTGTAAATACATTGCTTCTGCATTTCATAAATGATACTGACGTTACAAGCAGGTGCTGTCATGCCATCTATAACGTAATTTTGTACATTAAAGTTCTTTTGCTTTCATATTGGCATGGTTTAGTCATTGCCAGTAGAGCATTTGCAAAAGTATGAAGTTTTGTACTCTATGTAAAGAGCGTTACATAGTTATGGAACATATTGGCGATCTTAGGACAATGGTTGTTACGATGATAATGTAATTTGCAAAGAAATTACTCTAAAAGCTATAGAAGTTGTTGGGAATTGTATCTTGAAATTAGACAAACTTCTTTGTACTACCGAGTAGCTGTGAGCTTGGCTTTATTGTTAGGAAGCGAGGGAGCGTATACAAGGGACATTCAAAAGTTTTGCAAATGTCACCTTAAAGTTCAAACTAAGAATTGAATTCCAAAAAAACTTATCCTGCCAGTTCTTGAAAGTACTGTCCGTCTCCCCCCCCCCCCACACACACAACACAGTTGTAGACTGTGTTTCCATTTGTCTAAAGCACTAGGGTATTGAACTGTGATATTGTCAACAGAGATGAATTTATAGCTTGAGCGAGGTCCTGCAGTGGATTAAAAGGTTTTCCAGCAATGCCAGATTTCACTTGAAGAAACAGTGAAAGTCGCATGGTGCAAGATTAGGGGAAGTAGAGTGGATGGTCAAGCAACTGAACTTGGTGTCTTAGTTTCCTCAAATGTGCAACTGTTCTGTGAGGAAACACACGTCGTGCAAATGCAACAGCCTTGAAGTTCCTGTCTTTGAACGACGCTGCCTCAGTTCTTCAAATAAAGGATCCAAAATATAAGTGACATAGTATTTTCCATTCATTGACATTCCTTTAGGCATATAGTCAACCACTAATGGTGCTGCATAGTAGAAGAAAACAGTGAACATTCGCATCCGAGAACGAAAATCTTTTCGAAGAACAACTGGTATTGGATCATTCTCATTTACCGACACGTAGTTCTGAGCTTTATTTAGTGTGGTTTAGTAATAAAACCAACTTTCATCAACAGTGTATATATATCAGTAAAAAATTTAGGATCATTTGATGAAAACATGCTCAGCAGTTTCCTTGCACATTCCTTTCTCCTCTTCTTCTCTTCATTGGTTTGGAAATGTGGAACCTATTTTGTACAGATTTTTCACAGTTTTAAATGTTCACGAAGTATACTATTAATGTTGCCAACACTGATATTCCCTTCCATACCTAGCATTTCAACTGTAAATGTCGATTTTCCTCCATCAAGTTCCTCACTCTGTGAATTATTCTCTCGTTCATAGTTTCCCGAGGCCGGTCAGAGAGAGGCTTGTTCTTTCAAAGTCTCTTGCCCTTTTTCAAATGATGCAATCCATCTTTCAATACTATGAAATGAACAGCTACCAAGTCGTCGTGGATGTTTTTCGCTCTTTCACCTGCTTATAGCGTGTGAAATTGTAGAAGTAAAATGTAAAGTTTATTTGAAATATTCATGATTTTCCACCATTTTTATTGGCATGTTATGACCTCAACAGACTGCACGACAGTGACTATGCAAGTTTAAACTCGCGTTTTTTTTTTCTTTCATATTTTGATAATTTAAGGTTCATTGTTGCCAACTGCGTTAGTTATATTATTGTTCAACAATGGATAGGCTGGTTGCAAAACTTTTTAATATCCCCTGTAAGCGTTAAGACTTACGTTCTTTCACGAAGTAATGCCTTATTATAAATGACTTTAATTTATGTAGACAATCCCTGTAACATCCAAGATAGTGACATAACAATAACTGGCAGATTTTTTGCTAGCACTGCTTTCATTCAACGCGTTAACAGAAATATGCCCATTTTATTTATTTATGGTTATTATAATGGTTTTATATAAGGATTTAAATATCAAATTACAGTTACCAGCTGAACCAATTATGTTTGGAACGCAAGTTGTAACTTCGGCTTTCACAAGTCACAGGGTTATTTCTATTCACCACGAAACTTAACAAACACCAATATCTAATGTTTGCTATCTGATTTTGAGGACCAATCCTCTTAACACTAGATTTTGTATTTTATTAAATTTTTTGTTTATTTATTTTTATTGAGAAGGTTCAGTTTCATCTGAAGTGATTAAATTAAAAGTGACTGTTTGGTATTAGTTCGCTCGAAAGGAGAAAGTGTTAACACTCGCCTCAATAAGAGCAATGGGATATGTTTTGTAGTTCTTTCCTCGCTTGAGGTTTGTCTAAAAGATCAAGAGACAACAAAGGCTGCGTCTGGTAGACCTGTTGTAGTCTCCCTTGTGAAGCCCTATCAACTTATTACTTACATAAACAAACTTTGCTCTGCTCCCGATGAAGGTTCAATCACGGGGCCGACGCCCGTCCTCGAGGGGGGGATTAAAGAGGGAGGAAATGGCTTCGAGAATTATCGACTGCTTCGCAAAGTCTCTTTGTTCTTTCACTCGCTACACAGCCAGTCGCAGAGATTAGATGAAGGGAGCTGGTGAACCTTCTTCATCATCTTCTGCTAAAGTCCTATCTTGTCCACGCCGAATGTCTTCGATATAAAAAAGTTTGACAAAATTAGTACAGTTTTCATCCATTTGGTTTACCATACGTGATAAAATTACAAGAGAAATCGAACACTGCTCGCCAACGCTTCTCCCTTCACCAATTCTTTAAACTTCATTTGTCTATTGTCGATAATCTAAATAAAATAAATATCTAAATAAAGATTTGAACAGCACAGAGATGGCAAACTTCTGTTTTATATGGAAATTGTTGTTTCACACTGCGTTTGTAGGACTAGATTGGAAATGAAGAAGCAGACCGAAAATTAGGGCCACGATCGGGGTTCGATTTACGGATTCTCAGTTTTCTGGACTGACGCTCTAAGCCACTAACTTACTTTAACCATCTCTATACGGTTCGTGCTAGAAGCCTCGCTTGTAGATTACAAGACGCCTCTTAAGGAATTCCTCTCTCATAGTAATGAAATGTCCGAGGTGTATACTGGGTGATTTTTTCCTCGCGTGACCGCTCTCCGCAGCGGAGTTTAACTATAGGAACGTGCTGTGAATTATATTACAGTGTACTAAGTATTCATTAGGCGACGTAACACAGTGTATTAATATGGCTCCATTCAGATATTCACTTCCTCAAAGAGTATTTACAATTCCTATGTGCGCACACAGTAAGCTTGTGATGTAGGGAGATTGCTTCAAGAGAGAGTCCCTGACATTCAACTTTCAAGTCGACGTTTGATTCACAGATTGACAAATAAATTTCGTGAAACGAGAAATATTTTTGATAAAAAGCGTACACAACCACGTACAGTACTCACAAAAGAAACATTAGACATGCTCTGGAACGTTCCCCTAAAAATCACTTCGACGTCTTTCTCATCAAACGGGAAGTTTCTATTCCTCTGTTCGAACGGCTACAAAGCTACTGAACTTAAACCCTATAAAAAACTGCAGTGCAAGAACTTAAACCGGGTGACCCTGCATCCAGGAGTAGATTTTGTGAATGGGTTTTGAGTTGACCCTAATTCTTTACAGAGTGTTGTTCCACCCCCTGAAGTGGGTAAGTTAACTGGAAGCCATAAAAATCTATCCCGCATGATCAAAAGATAGGAATGTGGTGCACCATTAGCGGTGAGAGAACATGCACACTATTGTTTGTTTCACTTTTAAGACATAAATAATAGTGATAGGTGTGTGCAGATTATTTAACAGTAAATCAACTGTGAGGGAACTTTGGTTTGTGACTTTCCAACAGGATTCTGCGACGGCACATACAGTCCATGTCGCCTTGCATGCAATTCATGAAATATTCGACGATTGAGTCTTCACTAACAACAGATGGCACCCTTGGTCGCCCTATTTTACGACCTGCGATTTTTATCCCTAGGAGGACATTAAAGAAACAGCATAAAAACAAATTTACACACAATTGATGAACTGAAAAATTAAAAAATAACATTCGTGAAGAAATGCCTTCCCTTTCTCAAAGGGAACTGAGAATGCAAAGTTATTCGCATTTATTTATGTGCAATAAAGTTAATTCTTATAGTACTTTGTGATTTAATTTAAATTAGGACTTTTACTATAACAAACATCGCGAAATAATCAATATTTCTCTCTTCCACGCCAGAAGACAAAACAAAAAGGACAGTATTTGTACTCCGGATCTTCACCGCTAAAGCCCAGCGCATGCACAGTGCAATACGAGTCTTTATTATTCATTTATTTGCGGACGCTCTTTAACATCTCAGATCATCAGCATCCCAGTCAATTCAGGGCGTGAAACAGTCAATAAAGTTAGCATTGATGCATCTTTTTTCAGGTTTGAGGTTCTTTACTTGCCGTAAATCTATGACACGGGATCCACGGCTTTACTTTTCTTCCGAAGGAAGCCATAATACGCCGAGAGGCACATAGAGCCAATTCGGCTGAAATCGATACGACGTAGGGAACAGTGCTTACGGGATAATTTGTAAAACGTCGGGATTATCTGTAAAACGTCGGGATTATATAACTTGCTAATCCAGAATGATAAAATTCACTCAGTATATTTATTGAAAGCATAAAACCATTCTGTACAGTGAATCCGATAGAATCAATACCAATAAGAAATATTTTTAATAGTGTTTAACGCCCGTTTTTACTGCTGAGGCGCCACAGGCGGTGAACACTGCTGATACATGAAATGAAATGATAATTGGGAAAGGATATTTTAAGGAAGGAAATGCTCCATACCTTGCACACTTCATGTTCTGAAATACTTACAACCTCGTGCGATGTAGACATGTACTTAGGATTTTTACGCCCGAAAAAATCCATCGACCTTTGCCGGGGTTGAATCCGCGAATTTGGGTCTATGAGGCGAGTCGCAGATTATCAGGAGGGTAAAACAATAAAACAAACCAACCATACATCGGTACACAAATCAATTTAAGGGCTCATAAATTACCAAATTATCAAATGAGGTGTTGAAAATGCCCATTCTCCCATCATTCTCCACACATTTTTTGCATCTCTTTAGGAAATTATTCATCACCAGTTGGAAAATCAGGAAAGTTTTTTGTCTAATATTGTCTTTGAGTTCTTGTATGGTGTACGGGTTCGTTTTGTACACAGCATTTTTAATTTACTCCAGAGCTAATAATCGCAGATTGTTAAATCGGGAGGATCAAGGGGGCCACAAATCCCCACTAATTACTCTGTCTTGTGGAAACACGCTGTGAATTGCTCTCATGGAATTATTTGCAGTGTGAGCAGTGGCAGAGTCCTGTTGAAAAAATGCATAGTCACGCCAACTGTCTGTTAAT
The DNA here is from genome assembly GCA_030762175.1 of Metallyticus violacea. Lineage (NCBI taxonomy): Eukaryota > Metazoa > Arthropoda > Insecta > Mantodea > Metallyticidae > Metallyticus > Metallyticus violacea. The sequence goes on from CM060830.1 coordinate 12,540,713, forward strand.
TCTCTGAAAAAAGAAGTTAATATAGTATTCACATAACTAACAGAATGAACTGCATGCATTTACCGCCACGGGTGGCCGAAGTCGTTAAGGCGCGGATTCATGAGCGGGAGGTCTGGGGATAGAATTCAGAACCATCCTCCCTGATAGGAATGTCCAGGTTTTCTTCGTCGGTCCTCATAAGTGGCAAATGCCGGGGAGGTACCCGGAAGGAGTGCTTCCTTCCTTAAAAATATATTCCTTTTCTAAATTATCATTTGATATATCATCAGTGTCCTCCGCCTGTGCTGCCTCTGTAGTAAAAACTGACGATAAACAGTATTAAAAAAAACTGTATGCTCAAAAACTATTGGTTCTTAGAATTCTTCACCACAAAGTTAACATGTACATAAAGACACGCTGTAAACACACGATGCATAATAAACTTATGTGTACTGTCGAATGAAGAAACGAACAACACAACGCACACCTGTGCTACGACTGTGACAGTCAGCAAAATCAACAAATAAGCAAGCAGGCTTGTTCCCACTCCAAGATGCGGCAAAAGAGGGGACTCGCTCATAGCAACAACTCCGGGCCGTGGAGGACAGGCACAAGCTGCTACTTGCACATGCATTATACTACCTTAAGGATTTTTTCCCCACTATACGGCTACATTCTGGCAGTCCGTAACTGAAATAACCTCTCTGTAATTTACATAAGAACTGGATATGAAAATGCGCAAGATGGATGTCGCTTGTTAACAGCAGATACAAAAACGAATTGGTTTGAAAATATCATAACAGTTGGAGCGACTTAACAGCAACAAAACTGATTTTGCGCATGCGGTTTTCAACGGATGAGACTTGCCAACATTGAAACAGCAGTCAAGAAAGAAGCTGGTTATTCAGCGCCAAAGCAGGCAAAGTTGGTTCCATCAGCAGCAAAGGTTACGGCATCATAGGAATTTTACGATTTATGGAGAGTACTGTACAATCATTTAAATCAATTGCATTTAAAAATTGAGAGAAAACCCCTGGTTTGGAGAAGAATAGATTTTTTTTTTTCACAAAAGTGTTTTATAAAGAAAAAATTGAGAGACTTAAAGTATGAAATGCTGAAGCATCCACAGAATTGCCTCCGTCTTCCTTCTGTTCCCAAAACTCAAATCTTCCTCGCTAGAATCAAGACGTCATTGCTGCTTTGGGGGAATATTTTGCACACCTTCCGAAAAATAAACGTCTTTTAAAATCTTGTCCCTTTATTGTTAAGCCGAGAACATTTCCCGTACTACATGCTACACAAGATGTAAATGTCAAAACTTTAGGGAAACATTCCTTGTATAAGAGAGCCCAAATGCTTTATTTCCTTGTTAGAGTTCTTATCTACAACTCTGCTTACACGGTGTGACATGCAAGCATGGCTGTCCTGTGACATTAACCCTACAACAAAACATTTTCTTTACATGTGTGCGACAACATCTAAGAACATTATAATTTAGAACCTATGACAATTTCTGCGCCCTGTAACCTTCATTTGCTTTGATAAGAATCGTGTCGCCGCATTATATACGGCTTGGATATTTTACATTATAGAATTCTGAGTGCGCATGTCAGAAAGCTGACTCTATTATCTATTTTTTCCTACAGATGACCTACGGCATAATTCAATACAACTCGAGAACATTCGCTGCTATTTTTTTAATAAACTAAACAGTTATTAGTTATGTGTATGCCATATAAAATAACAACAGCAATAATAATAATAATAATAATAATAATAATAATAATAATAATAATAATGTGTTTTTCGTTCTTCGTTATCGTTATTCTTATTACTTTAAATATTTCAGGTTAGGTTAGACTGCTCCTATGTGGTAAAGTGCTGCCAAGAAAACGATTGCAAAACAATTAACAAACCGAGGTGGTATCTGTCCAGTGAAATTGATTCTTGAATAATTATTTATTTTATATAGTAATTTTGCAGAACATCGCTTATGTCTCTTTACGATATTCTCTCCTTCTCCTACTTGATTACCTAGTAATGCATGATAATCAAAGGGCAAAGCTGGGAAATACAATACATGTTTTTCAGAGATCTGTAATTTAATATTTTTAATTCAAAAACTTTGTTATACTTTCTCAGCAAAACATAAAGTAGGAATTTAGGGGGAAAAGAAATAATAGTGATGTTTAAAAATGCTTGATCGTCATTCAGAAACCACAAAAAAACAATCAAAACCGAAAACCAGATTATAAAAAACAAGATTTACCCACATTAATTAACACGGTATTTTACATAATTACATTTTATATATATATATATATATATATATATATATATATATATATAAAATAAGCGAATTTCATATATATACACTTAAAATATTCATTTTCATTGCGGTTAAAGTTTTAATTAATGACTCCTTAACTTTCACATTTACAATTGATTGCTTCAGCGATAAAGTCACTTAATGGATTCATTGCGAACTACATCGTCAATTCGGAGCCGAATCTCAGGAGCAAGAACATCAAAGATACCGACACAGGTCGCCCCTATGACCGGAATATTTTTGTCATGGCAACTTACGCTCGTTTAAATTGTTTAATTATTAAATGTTACTAAATTATGCTTATATATAAAACAGATGAAGGCGAAGAGCGACAAAAACGAAGGAGCTCTATCAGAAACGTAGGAGAAAAAAGAATCACGGGTTCTAAATTAAAAATGCATTCGTATGACGTCATAGCTCACGCAATAATGACTACGGAAAGGTTTGGTATTTATAAAACAAATCCTTTTCAGAATAAGGTTTTACGTGTTTTTGAGTTTTTCTAAAATCTTACAATTTCCTGCAAAACAAACTATGTGTTATTTTTAAAAATAACACAAACTCTGTATGTTTATAAATGTTACTTACTGAGCAAAACCTTTTTGTGTGTGAGAATACCTAAAATTTCCCGTATTCCCGTATTACTTATACCCTTCTTCCGCGTAGTGTATTCCTCGTTTCTATGACACTAAACGTATTAAAATATTGGATATCGCTGACTATAGTCACTTTTTATAACATGCATTTCCAGCAGAGTGCATTGCCAGCTTATTTAAATTAACACATACTCGCTTTTAGTGCAATAAGGCGCTTTCCGTCAAAAAACAGAAATTTATGGACGAATATCTTTGATGTTGCAAATTTGCATTCAGTGCACATACCCTTTATCACCATAAGAAAAAGACCACCATGGATAGTAGAAGTTGTTAAGGTTGGAGGGGAGGAGTTGGGATTCGATTCTCACCAGGATCGTGCTACCTGACTCAGGTTTTTTTCAGGTTTTCCTCTGTCTTCATAAATGGAAAATACCGGGGAAGTACCCTAAACTTGAACGTTTCCTTTCTTAAAAATAATGTTTCCCAGTTTATCATTTCATCTCATGTATATGTCGATTCTGGTGGTGTAGTGGTAACCATACTTGCCTCGTAAACCCAAGATCGTGGGTTCGATCCCGGCCAAGATCGATGGATTTTTTCGGGCGTAAAAATCGTAAATATGGCTTCCTTCGGAAGGGAAGTAAAGCCGTGGTCCCGTGTCGCACATTTACGGCACGAAAAAGAACCTCAAGCCTGAAAGAGAGGCCTCTGAGCAAAATTTGTCGGTCGTTTCACGCCCTGAGTTGAATGGGACGCTGATGACCTGAGATGTTAAAGAGCGTCCTCAAACAAACCAAATCACCTCATGTATTATTAGTGTCCACCGCCTGAGGTGCCTCAGTAGTAAAAATGGGTGTTAAATACAATTTTAAAAGCCCAGTTTCACCGTGTGTTAGATAAATGTTCTTAAATTATAATTATTATAAATTAAAATTCATTATCTTTTTCTATAAATGTTTCGCTTGGCGATGCAACGATCGCCGAAGTTTTTCGTCAGCGGTCCATGGATCTCACATTGGGAAGTATATTTATAATTTGTTTCTCTGCTAAGCTTAATCCTAAGGGAATTCTGCTAGTAATGGAGGTGATCGGGGAGAATAAGGAGAGCTTTGTTTCACAACAACCTCAGTTTTGTTCTGTCTCCGCTGGGAGCGCTGCTTCTCAAAATGACGTTAAAAGCTTTTCCATGCATTATTCACCTGGGCCGAGCCCTCTAGAGTGTTTTGACTCTGTGGAAGACCCCGCAATAAGCCACTCTCCGTCTCCCCCTCCAAGTAATATGATTTTCTTCATCAAAGGAATAACGTCAATAAAATTGGTATCATTTAAGGGCACCTTGAATTGAAAATGGGAAATTGTGGATGGTAAAACCTAGAGATTTTAGATTTTGCACATATTTTGTTTAGATTATTGGTATTACCCAAATTAACCTTTGGCTTAATTTGTCAATTTTTTACTATTGTTTTAAATCTTTATTAATTCTATATACTCAAAGCTATTTTAAAAATTTATCTTCTCCCATAAAAGTTGAAATTTTTCTGCAAAACTCTGTAAATTTATTACAATTATGTTTTATTACATAAAATTTATCATGAATTTTTAATTGTGACTGTTAGTATTTCTTTAAAAAAAATGCATTTAAGTGCAAAGCCATGAAAAATTAGTAACAGGTTAATTTTCTTTTACAAAAAAATGTGTGATGAACTTTTATGAAGTAAGATCTAGATATCGTCTCTAAAAAGTTCAAGCTTTTGTATAAAAAATGTTGATGGAAGATATGTTTTGGGTGCAGGCAAACATACTAAGAGCTAAAATCGAAAATAAGTAGTTTGAATTCTTAGGTATCTAAAAGAGTGCAAGCATTTAAAATGTATGATAGAACAAACGTTCCAAAGGGTATAGACTTATGAAACTTATCAGAGGGTTTTCTGAGATTCACAGTAATTTTTGAGAGTAAAAACAAAAGGGGGCTATTTATTCAATTCAGTGTCCCTTTAAAAAAAAAAAAAAACTAGCTTTTAGCTGGAAGAATTTAAATTAATGCCGTATTTCAATATATTTATGGGAATTTTTCAAGAGGGAACAAAAGTAGTGGCATCTTATTTTCCCTTCTACACTAGGTAAATTCCTTTCGGCCGCGGTAGAGTTTGTGACTGCTAATCCGCAAGTCCTCATTCCATTCATAATTACAGATTTACACCTACAGTACTCCGTCTACAATCTACAGACATCGCGAAAAGACCAATGCAGTCAAAGCGACAATAAACAACACTTTAAAAATAACTTTCAAGGTCATTTGTGATACAGGTAGAAAACAGTTTGCTTAGCTTTAAATGCTCTTATAGCAAGTTACGGTCGTTGTTTATTTACAACTATACAGTTAACTTTTCTGCATTTTTCTTATGTTTTAACTGAGATAACTGAATTCACGACACAGTTATTTATATAACTAGTGTATAATCTTGATAACTGCGACACAAGTGAATGTTTAGCGCTTTCACTTCCGCTCACGTGCTAATTTTCACGAATGCACAGGATGAAGGTTATATGCGTGTTGCAGAGAACATTTTATGCAATTTTAGCATTGAAATGTTTTTAAAAAGTATTAAAAATTGCAAAATGTAATGTTGTGACGTAATAGATATGACGTATTATATTGCGTGGTTTCTGAGTACTCGTTTCTATGACCATGTTATTTTGTTTTTGTTTTGAAGAATTCAAATGGAAATGGAAGCTAATTCCGCATTGTTTGATGTTGAAAATGCTGATATAATTCCAGAAGAAATTATAAAGGAAACTGAGTTAGCTGAGGGGTTTGTTAATTTCTCAGAAATCAAAAAGTGTATACGAAAGGAATGTGACAAGTTGTGTACGTGGAGAAAAGAGAAACATTTAGTTCAACTAATGAAAAAAAAAAATATTTTTGGCATATTGTTCAGAGCTGGTAAATATGTAATATAACGTTTATTGATTATTAATATAGTAAGGACCGCCACGGGTGGCCGAGGTCGTTAAGGCACGGACTCGTGAGCGGGAGGTCTGCGGTTCGAATCCCGCCAGGACCGTCCTCCCTGACTGGAGTTTTTTCCAGGTTTTCCTCAGTCTTCATAACTGGCAAATGCCGGGGAGGTACCTAAACTTAGGCCTGGAACGCTTCCTTCCTTAAAAAATTAATCCTTTCCCAATATATCATTTCATTATATGTATCACCAGTGTCCACCGCCTGTGGTGCCTCAGTAGTAAAAACGGGCGTTAAACACTACTCAAAAAAAAAAAAAAAAAATAGTAAGTAGTTTAAAATTTAGATTGTTAATGTTGTTTATTTTTTCCAGTAGAAGATTTGTATGCCTTCGATGCTCTGGGATGTGTATTTTAAAGTTAAATGAAACACATTATAATTTCTTTAATTTCAAAACGTTAAACTTGAACCATTAGTAATCTCTATTATACTACAGAAAACTTCCTTAACCTTACAACGTTGATTTTATACCCATGACAGTTACTTTTCTTGGTAAATGTTAAAAGTATACATTCAGTTACATAAGAAATCATTTGAAAATAATAAACTTATTCTAGTGTTTGAATGTTGGTATGTTTGTTAGGGCGACGTTACAGGTCTGTTGTTTGAAATTGTATTGTGATGACTTCATGGAATACTAGTTGCTAGGTAACAAGAAGCGTGTTGTAATGCTAGGATTGCATAAATGAATAAAACAGAATTATCGTGAATTGAATAAATGTGAGTGGTGAAAACTCTTGATAAGAACATAGAGGGAGTTATGGAAGCTGTGGCTATAAAAGTTGGTATATGTCGCACACCTGTTAATAACACTTTGGTTTAGTTCTTTTTACCCATGATGTAATGCACGTTTCTCTAAATAGGATAAACGGACCATGAGATGTCCGTTAGAGGATTTTCTGGAGGTTCACAAATAAATGCATATACCTAGAGGATGGAAAACATAAAGGAACAAATGTGAGAGCTTGTACCATTCACAAAACAGCTATATTTTTTATTAATTTCGTGTTTTTCGAACACATTACATCTTAAGCAACCTAAAAAAAATTACCTTGACATACGTACAAAACATTTAAAGTCCCTTCATTTTTCAAAACATTTAAGATTCAGTCCCTGCCTATATAATGAGATGTACCTAGCATTTTAAATGTGATATAAAATTGTGAGGTCAAACGCATTTCATTTTTACTAGCCTGGTATAGAGAGTTACACTTCTTTCATCATTTACACAGAATTTAAATGCAATGTACACATGTGGCGATATTAAAGGATGTATTTATTAATTTTGTCATGTATACAGTACTTAGTTAATCCGCTTTGGCAGCTATTAAGACTTTGATTCGCCTTGACATACTGACAATGCATGTTTATATTTTCTTTTGCATCTGTGAATGATGATACCAGACTTTCGATAACCGTCTCATGAGCCGAACTTTCACTGTAATCACTTCCCTCTTCACCACCTGCCAGACTGGGATTCATATCTGATTAATTTCCCGGTCAGGGCAACAAAGGGACATTCTTTTGCTTCCCAACACCTCCTTGCACTAGTCCCTTGAACAACGTATAAACGTCCAGGGTCTTTGCCACTGATGACTGACCAAATCATAACTTTAGTGCGATGGTTTACAGTCTGCGTAACACAATCTGACTTACTTTTCACCAAAAAGCCGTCGCACAAACTGAGTTTTGTTTGCCAGAATTGCATTATTAAAACAAACCTGAAATATGGAAAAGTTCAATAATAATTGAGTCTAAAAGTGGACATTAGCTCATAACATTATTTTCAAATTAAAATGTGAATACTTTCCGATTGTCAGAAATCTTGTCCTTGTGATCCTTTGAGAGGTTATGCAGCCATAGTAGAGGTTAATTTGGGCTTATGGGATCATGAAATAGTGTCTAAGGACAGTTTTAACCACTGAGGCATCACAGGCGGTGTACACTGATGACACATGAGATGAAATGGTAAACTGGGAAAGGAATTTTTTTTAAAGGAAGCAAACATTCCAGGCCTAAGTTCACGGTACTTCTCCAGCATTTGCTATTTATGAGGACTAAGGAAAAGCTGGAAAAATCCTCAGTGAGAGTGGACGGTCCTGGTGGAATTCGAACCCCAGACCTCCCGCTCACAAGTCCGAGACTTAACGACCTCGGCCACCCGTGGCGGTAAAGCTTGCGGAAAATTGTGCATGCTTTTAAATTCATTTCTGAAAGTATGCACCTCACAGTTCTTTCAACTGCAGTGATGCCACTGTCTTCAAGATGTTTTTCGCTAGAAAATCTTTTTCCTTCACAAATCTTTTTCAAACAACGTTCTGCCACATTTTGGCTACATTTGTTTCTCCTTTGAGGGCCTCATTTCCACATCCAATTAAAGTTCCTTCTTAATTTGCCCTACAAATGCTTTAGACAGGCCCATATCTCCGAGAAATCTAAAAAGAATTAGTGTTAACAGTGCTTTTGCCTCTGCAGTCTTACGAGGTGTCAAATCATAGGATTAAGAAATTATTCTTGCTAACAGTTAACAGATTTCACACAGAATGAACACAGGATATTTAATTTCAAGGTTCACAACATAAACACGCTGACAAATAAACTTCAACAGTACAGGCCAGTAATATGTCTGTTCTAGTTGTATTACAATAACTGATGGTTGTTTACCAACAATGTGTACTCTACAAGAATGAAATACCGTAACAAACATGCTACTGTAGAGAACAAAATTTCTCATACAACATTCTATGAGGAATAGATGATTTAAAATACTTACTAATTTAAAAATATTAGGCTGTGTATAACAATATGACCAGGGACTACCCTATACGAATACAAAAGTTACGTCGTCGGAATATGATCTGTCTAACGCAGCCAAAGACTGTGGAATTGTCTTCGTTTTCCTCCATTGCTGCAACTATCATGGCTACAAGCTTCTTTCTCGCTCTATTTTATGCTTAATGGGTGAACATATTCAAATTAGCCTTACAACTTCCGCAGAATCCATGTGCTTTCATAATGTACAAAGGTATATTTCTTAAATGAATTAGTAAATAAGTATTACCCCAATAGTTAAAGTGGTAGTTGAAATAATAATAATAATAATAATAATAATAATAATAATAATAATAATAATTCCACTATTATTATAATAAATACGTCCATAACAAGCAGCCCCCCCTCCCCAAGTAAAAGAATAATTGAACTCAAGTACAATAACATACCAAATAAATACATTTTTCAATGCACTTTTGTTTCCTCCTTCCCTCTTTCCAGGCGTTAGCTGTCTCATTTTCGACATGAATTTGCCTATCTGTTCATTACCCTTGCCTGCCAGCAGAGCCCAATGCGCATTGCTGTTAAGAGCCAGTAAAGGAAGGCTGCAGGTACTTCTTGCACGCCTCAGTGCTGCTATAGTTTGCCAGGATATGGGAACAAATTCCTCCTCTCCACATAAGGGACAGATTCTCTATCCACTTTCATCAGAGATTCTGACTTGCTGCACTGCCCCAATTCTCTTTTGTTTCATCTCGTAAACAGGAACGTGCATTCGACGCGACACAAAAGTGCAGAAGAGATAAATTAAGAGAGAGGGGGTTACGTACAGAACCACCTCGGTGGAAATAGTTGATTTAAGTTCACCCCACTCACTCCATGTTAGTAAACAAGTACTGCACTGAGTGAAGACGTACAACATAATGGGAAACTTGATCAGTAATTACGTCAGGAAGCCAGTGGGGTATTTAGACGGTAAAGATTCCAGAGGTTCACTCTTTAGACTGCTGTTTGTTTCCGGTATATAGTAATGAATGTTCTTTTTGTCTATAGTCATGTCCTTCTTAAACATTCCCAAACAGTCTGCCGATGTTCGCAGCGACTTCGCTTTTGCTCCGTAGTGTGCAGACGCGGCTGTCATCTTACGCAAAGTTTTTTCGCGTGGAATTCCATATGCGAAATAAAATGAACCCGTTTAGTTGAGATACCCGTGGCTTCTGCAAAATCGCGCACGTTTCCTCGTCATAGATTTTATCGATACTCATCCCTTTACTTGTTTCCGTTTACGATTTGCGGACTCCGGTCTCTGAGTACAGCGAACTGTATTTAGAATGCCCCCATATTCAGGGAGAGTGGCTCCATGCACTTGACAGTACTCCGGGTGATTTTTGAAGCGATATAATGATGACTGACAGGTGATGATAATTTCACGAGGGCATACCCTCCTTTTAGGTTGACATTCTTAAATGCTTGCATCATACCACTTTCTGACTTTGTGTCTTTGTTTTAATTTTTTTTGGTCTTTATGACAGTGAATCAGTAAGTAATTTGATTCGCTTATCTATTAATATAGGGAAATTGCAACATCTACCATAAAGTTTGCTTTCTTTGTGTAGATATTCTACGTTAGGCATTTTGATGTTAATTTATTGATTGGCAGTTCTATAAACACAAGTGTTTTGAGTGACGGTGAAAAATGTCGAAGAATGGAATTCGTGATGCACTTTTTTTCTGGAAGGGAATAAAGAAAAAGAAATTCACGGTAGGATTTTGTCTACATTGGTTGGCGCATTTCTTTCTCCGTTTAACTTTGAATAAATAAGTTCAAGCGTGGCAGAACAAGCAGACAGCATGATCTATGATGAACAAGAGATGAAGGAGAGTACTGAACTGAACAAGCAGCAGAACTTCTAGAACTTTCTATATCACTGAGATTTGAACTCTGGTCTGCAAACATAGTAACCCATTTCTCTATCCGGTAAATAAAGATTATAACCACACAGTTAATACTATAAAGTGCATAAGAACGCGGAAGATATTTTCACAGTATAAACAGATAATAGGGAACGCTTGAGTTTTTCGGAATTTGAATTCTGAATGCGCATGTCAAGAAACTGGGTTTACTATCTGTACTTTCCTTCAGATGGCTCTGTATAAATAAAAAGATGGCATCATAGAATACAAACTTATAATATTTATTACTGTTTTTTAAATAAATTCAACAGCTAATATTCAATATCAAATGCCTAATAATAACTATTGCAGGATGTAAGTATTCAGAAATATAGTGCAATTAGAGATGCTTTCCCCTGCGGAGCGGGGTTTTTCCTATGAGTAAGCCTTTACTCGTTTGCCAAGCCTTCCAGTGCTTGGTTACTTGTTGGCCTTGTTGACTGTTGCAGTTGTAACTCAGCTGTTCCTGGGTGTGTGTTGTGTTGTTCGTTTCTTAATTAGACAGTATACATAAAGTGTATTATAACCCTGTGTTTACAACGGCACGGTGTGTTTTTATGTCCAATTCATATGTGTTAACTCAGTAATGAAAGAATCATAGGACCAGCATACAGTTGATTCTGTTACTTATGTAAATATCATACTAACCTCTTTTTTCAGAGAATTAACAGGGAGTGTGATCGTGCATTTTTTCAACAGGACTCTGTCACTGCTCACACTGCGAATAATTGCATGAGAACAATTTACACAAGACAGAATTATTGGTGGAGATTTGTGGACCCTTCGGCTCCCCACCCCCGATTTAATAGCCTGCAATGATTATCTCTGAGGCCGATTAAAAACTGCCGTGTATAACACGAACTTGCACGCCATACAAGAACTCAAAGATAACATTCGTCAGGAAATTGTTCCGATTTGTCAAAATGAACTACAGAGGGTGATGAATAATTTCCTAAAGAGATGCCAAAAGGTGTGGAGAATGAAGACTGACAGTTCCAACACCTCATTTAATAATTTGGTAAGTAAAGGGGGCCTCTAAAATTGTATGTTTTATTGTTCCCCCCCACCCCCCGCTTATCAGCTGCTAACGCGCGGCGCGCTCGCCCCTCGCCCATAGGCAAAACACTGCGAGGGAAAACAAAATTGATCGCACGGTATTTACTATTGTCTAAAGTTAAGACGCCGGGTTGGTGGTAATTGACTGCTATGTTGGCACTACCTGCTCATGTGAATTACGTATAGTTTTCTGGTTGCACAGGTGAGGCTACCTAAATACCTACAACATTTAATGCTGAATCGATTTCCTCTGAATAATTCTGACTAATTCCAAATATTTCACTATTGGATAATGTTAAAAACTGTAAATTGTGTCATTAATAATAATAATAATAATAATAATAATAATAATAATAATAATAATAACATAAAATGCTTATTCGTCATTCAGAAAGCACAAATAATCGTGTAGACAAGGAATAAGGGAGAAACAAACACCATTTACCCACCTTAATATGATGTTATGTATAATTAATTTTTATTTCAGTGACAAAAAATGCATTGTATTACAGTTGCCGTTTTAATTTAAAAAGCTGTAACTTCTACGTTATACAGCTGTTCCTTATATTAACAGCGACATCATTGAGAGGTGAATCCAACTCGGAGGGAATTTCGGAGCCTAAGCACGCTGCCCGTACTGTATGCAGCAGCTTAATGCTGCGCTAGGCTCGTCTTAGGTTGCCAAGCAGTGCGTGTTGCAGGAAGCTAAGGGGCTGAGTCGTGTCAATTAGGATTACACCGTAGCTTCTCTAGTCTGGGGATTACCCGGCTCATATCATATGCAAAACGTTCGTTAATTTCACGTGATTAATTAAAAAGTCTCGCGGTAGAGACGAGCAGTTCTCTGTGCTTTAAGGTGATACTTTCATGTTACGTCACTGAGAACAAAAGAAGCTCACTTTAAAAAAAATCCATTTTTATTGCAAACAAAATAATGTGTGAAATATTTGACTAAACTGAAAAACTTGAGCATATATTCAAAACCTACTGTGATTTTAACTCATTAAGTGATAATATGTAGTTTTACTATGTTTATATAAAGTATATATTTCAGAAATAACGATAGATTTTAGCAGAAACGGTTAGTGACCCCTGCAGAAGGGTGGGCCAGAATCTCTCAAATGGTGTGGTAGGAGAAGGTCTATTTTATCAAGACTTATACTCCTCCCCGACATTCTCTCATAACTGCACGCCATTGTATGTTTGTGATATAAACTTCTGGTTTAAATTTAACTTTCTAATTCAGCTGTTAAAATACGTCTTAAGCCTTCTGCAGTCAATTCAGAAACAGCAATGAATTTTAAGAAATTTCAACCGGTTTACTCCCACTGATGCATCACAACAAGTTATGACACACATGTAGAGAAATGAAATTTGCCCTTTCTATTTTCTTCTAATCTCATTCCTATAGACAATAAACGCTTCTCACTTCACACACTGTCAGTCAAAATATTTTTTTCAAACTATATAAAAAAATTTGTTGTGCTATCTTGCTGAATAAGCTCCTTTAGCTTTCGGTTGATGGCGTCCATTCGTTTCCAAATTAACAATTAAACTTAGACGCGAAAATGAAGCCTCTTCAATAATACGTCCACTTTATTCATTGCTACAAAACAGATATACTTTTTTGTAACTTAACAGTTAACACTGTGAAAGTGAACTTTCCACTAACAAACAGTGAGGAAGCCGCCCAATTTCAAACAAAGTGCGAAAACTATCCCTAGTCAGTTGAGCGTGATGTCAGTGACCCTCAACATCTGGTTCCCTAAGAAAAGAGAGAATACCGAGCCCCGGCCATGGGAACGGAAGAGAACGGAAAAATAAGCAAGAAAAAGGCTAACTCATCTTTAAGGAATACAAATATAATAAATCTTTGCTAGCACATGAAGATATAAGTTTAAAACGGAAAATTTCACGGGCTGGCTCATGAGCTTCCCTCGCTAACGGAGGACCCGCATGCTACCGCTACTACAGTAGAGAGGAAATGCGCTTATTGTTTAAGATACAATTACGCACTAATCGATTATACATCACTGTTTTCACGTATTCCTTTATCTTAAAGTTTTGCCAAGAGGAGAGAAAATAGTAAATAATTATAGTATTTTTGCATCTGGCCCTTATTAACGGACCGTCCCTGGATTTTAGGTAAGAACGTTAAAAAAGAAAGTGCTTTTAATGAAAAGTAATCAAGGATTAGACCGGTTGTTAAAAAATCGCCAAATGTACAGTAAATATTTGCAGAATTTAATATTTTTGAATAACAAGATAATTTCGAAACATTTCTAGCACCTTGCCACTACCAATTTAGAACGTCATAGACTGTTAAACCTAATCAGGCGACATACGTGACCAAAATAAGGTTCTTCACTAAAGAACGCCTTTCTCCAAGTGTTATCGAAAGCAATTATATGGAGTTTAGGGGGAAGCTTCTTCAAGTTCCACCGTAAAGGAATGGGCTGAACAGTTTCGTTTAGGAAAAGAGGGCGTCGAAGATGATCCTCGTGAAATTGTGACTAAAGAAAGCGTTTCTCTTTTTAAGGAAAAGCTATTCAATATCAGACGCCACTGGAGCAGATATTTAAATCTTGCCAAATTAAATCAGAAAGAAGTACTGAAATCCACTGTCACTAAGCATGGTGAGAAAATGAAAGATCACTCACTCCATTTTGTGGTTATCTCTGGATGCTCTTGAGGGGTGTTCGGAAACGATTTACAATAACCTGAGCAATGTACGGGCAGGTCAATTCGTAGGGCGATAGATTGATACCTAATATGCTGAATGGTGTTGTAAGCACAGTGTGTAGCGAAAGGACAGTGTTCGTTTGTTGCCAGTAGAGAAAGATGTGAACAAGATGGAAGGCGACTATTATGTACAACGATGGATTGTGCGGTTTTTGTAGAAGAAAGACATCAAAGCTGCAGAAATTCGTCAAAAATTTCCCGTACAGCTGTGTCAGCCGGTAAAGTGGTGCTCACGCTCTTCTGGAACTCTAAACGTCCAATCATGGAGCATGGCATGCCCAGAGAACGAAATGTTAACCTCATATTCTCATCTACTTGAGAACCAATTGAAACCTGCAATCAGGTTGAAACGTCAAGATTTTCTCACAGCTGTTGTACCGTTACAGCATGATAATGTAAGACCTCACACAGCTCACAAAACGCAATTGCACATCTTAATTTTGAGTGTATACCACATCCTGCTTATTCACCGTGCATGGCACTTTCCGGTTATCGGTAGACATCAAGAAGTTCCGCACTGACCACGAGATGGTTACGCAGTCAGTCACAAGAATGTTTTCTCGTGGAATCCACGCTGGGATAATTGAACATGGTGGAGACTATGTTGAAAAATCCAATCCCAATGTACATATTTTATGAATAAAAATATTTTTTACACACCTTCGTATTTTGGGAATTTTATTAGTGCTCAAAATTGGTCTTCTTGCAGTCAGGAGTGGAACTTTGGTCAGTGTTTGACGGTAGATATGTTTTATAGAAGGCACCCAACATTGAGAGTCTTAAGCGGTCCCTTGCGTGAGCAGTGGCAACTTTTACAATGCTGCTGTACATAAATAGCTAGAGAGGCTTAGGTAATGTGTGAGGACAAAATAACGTAAAATTATTATCTTAGCAAGTAGGTCTCTTGATATCTCTCATATTTTGCCGCAAGAATCCTGAAAACGGTTTCGTAAAGTACGAAAATAGAGTACGCAGACTCACGACCCAGTTCATTTTTCACATTCTCCTGACTGCAATAAATGGTGACCAGAGATTCTCTTTATCAGACTTCATACAGTGTCACCAACTTGGAGGAAATGAAAGGGAAAAGAATGTATTACGGTCAAAGCAGCTAATGCCACAATGAAAGGAGAGATTAATCGAAGGTAGCAATAAAATAATGACAAAAGTATAATGTAAATATAGTTAATGAAACCATCAATCTCTGCCAGGGTGCAGCTTGGGGTGGTGACTTGACATTTCTGTCTCGAGATTAATGACGTATGTGTTGCGCCGCACCCTTTGCTAATCGCATTTGCTGGTTTTGTAAATTAAAATTCATCGCTAATTACTTGGCGAAAGGTTGTAATCCAGTACAGTTTGTTCGACTGACGCTGGAACCTTGCGCCGGCGCAGAGCATCGTGACTTTGCAGTGCCTGCTGCGGGGCGTCGCCCACAAGTTGAACTTTGTTAAAAGAAAACGTTTTGTTTTGTATCTTCCGTTTTTTATTCCTTAGGAGCTGGTGAATGTGCAACGTTTCTTTGGCAAAGCTCCTTCAGCAGGTGACAAATTGTTGGTGGCTGGCGCAAAAATGAACGCACGGCTCACTGCTCAAGAATAGGGTCGTAAGTTTTAAAAATGCAATTTCGGGAAATATTCAGCGCTATAATAATACATAGTTAAACAGTTTAATATGAAAATTGTCATAATATCCTAAAAGATGTGTTTTGTGGTATTAATACAAAACTGCACCAATAATAAATATGCATAATTTGTTCAATTAAGTAAGATTTTCACTTTGAGTACGCATTAAACCTGACAATGAAACTAGAACATTGATATTCTCACATCAAATATATTTTATCTATTACTGTTACGAGAGCTAATCATTATATTGCTTGTCTTTTACGTTTTGTAAGATTATTAGTTTTTGTTCCTAAAAACAATGAATAAATAGACTGAACTGTAACAAGTTGTATGTATAAAAAAACTTCAGTTTTTAACTTACTACTATCAACGTTATCGTTAATCAGAAGAGTTGGTATCGCTACAGGTGGCCTCATAAGCGCGAGGTCTGGGATTCGAATTCCTCCAGGACCGTCCTCCCTGACTGAGGTTTTTTCCACGTTTTCCTTAGTCCTCATAAATGGCAAATGCCGGGGAGGTACCCTAAACTTAGGCCTGGAACGTTCGCTTCCTTAAAAAATTCTTTCCCAATTTATCATTTCATTCGTCAGTATCCACCTCCTGTGGTGCCTCGGTAGTAAAAATGGCCGTTAAACACAGTTAAAAAAAGTTGATTTGATCACAGAATGTTGAGACCAAAACCTACTGTTTAAAGATCTTGAACTTTTTTGTAAAAATACACTAATGCAGTATCATCATTTATTTTTACTCCATTAATCACGCAGCAGTCCTTGAATTTCGTGTTATTGCTCTATAAAGTTTTCAAAGTTACATGTTCGATACACTTTGTTTTCAAAACGTATTTTGTGTTTTATAAGAAGACTCGCATAACAATTAGCTTTTGTTCCCTGGAATCTGAGGGTCTTTCTACTTGACATATTGCATCAAAGATAATTAAAGGAAGAGGCAGAAAATGTCTAGTGCTGCTAATGACTGCGTTTGAAGCGGATCTGTCTGAAAACCGGCGTATGACTTGAGTGGAGTTGAAAAGAGAGTGGGAAGAAGCTTCTAGTGTGGTGGTTTGCAGCAGACACAGACTCTTTTGACAGTTAAAATGAAAAACACTCGAATAGAAAGGCCAAGGAACATGCACATTGGACTAAGCAGATGTGGAATAAAGTTATATTTTCAGATAAATCAAAATTTATTGTCAGAGAAAACGATTATTAAATACATATGACTGACTCTTATATTAAAAGCGACATTAAAGTACCACAACAATAGATAATGTTTAGAAGTTCTGTTACATCGCTTAAGATAAAACAAAACTGAAATACTGAACCGTTTGTTGACATTGAGTAAGGTAAGTAAATCACACAAACTCTATAGGTGATGAAATAATTTTTCCAGAAGTGTATATCTGAGGCATCTGCTTGAAACTGAATCAACTGGAATGAAATGATGAGAAGCGAACCGCCCATTTAGTTGAGCAGGCTGGCTCTATGTTAACAGCATTATTGATTTGTAAATGTTTGAAAAATGAACGTCTTTTAGACGAATTCCTCACAAAAAGTATAATTTTTATGAAATTTGCCACATTCATAATAAAAATTAAAGTATATTGATATTACCACCACCTTTTCTTTATAAATACTGTGCAAGTCCAGGCCCCTCTGGCCCCTAGAAGTCGGTACCCATGACCAACAGCATTCGTATTTACGTACATTGTAAACAGTTTCCTCAGGCCTGGAAACTTCCTAAATATTCTTCCTATCGCATCAACATCCCGGTTCATATTAGAACAACTTTAACTCCTAAATTTGCAAATACAACAAAACAGCCGTCATTTTTTTCAAGGAGTAGTATATAATATTCCTATACCAATTTATATACAAGAACATTTATCAGTTAACAACAACGTGGGTTTATTTCCGTGTGAAAGTTTAGCTTTTTCAAATCCCCGCTTTGTGATTTATAGATTCTATCCGGCTCAGCAAAGAATTCTCATCAACGGAAAAGTTGACAAATAATAAAAACTGTAATTATATACGGGCCATTCCGGTTAAATTGGAGGAAATATGTTCACGGCCCCGAAAACGATTTTAAAAAATTGATAGGGTCATTAATCCAGGCGGTGACATCTCTATCATTTCTGTCTTGAAATTTAAACCAAATGACAGGCGATCTGCATGTAAAGTTTCTATTAACAAAACCGTCCAACCAAAACATCGCAAAAAAATAATAATGAACGCGGTTTACGGAACGGGGGGAAAAAAGGGACGAAGGATACTGATGAGGACACCGTTTTGTGTGTCACAGAGTCCTTCCGTCTGCCAGCAGTGCAGTTTTATTTTCAATTATTAATTGAAACTGTTGTTTAAATATTCCACATAATTGAATGCAAATTCATGTGTCTAATGCGGCAGAAATGCGGGCGAAATGAAGCACACAAACTATATTATTGCTTTCCCTCCCATATTGACCGCCCCATCCCTTCCACTGTTAATTCGACTGCAAGCCCGCACACAAAATTTTGCAGCGTGTAATATTTACAAGGTCCAGCAATTATTTCTGGGTAATCTTAATAGCATTTTTAATATTTAATAAAAATGTGCATCTTGAATGCATGGCACGGGCAAAGGGTAGCCGTATCCAGTTACTAATCCCATAGCATAGGATTACCAAGCCCGCTGTGGAAACGCGATTCTTAGGAAAAACGGGAAACACTGCGCCACCCCTTTAATTGCAATCATCGGCTCGGTCCTTTGTTGATACAATCTGTCTCTCATCTCACTCTCATCTTGAAAAGAACTCATACATCCAATATCGCGGGTTCATACCTGGACAGGGTCGAAGTATGGCTTCCTTCGAAAGAGAAGTAAAGCCGTGGGTCCCGTGTCGTACATTTACGGCACGACAAAGAACCTCAAGCCTGAAAGAAGAGGCCTCTGAGCAAAATTTATCGGACGTTTCACGCCCTGAATTGAATGGGACGCTGCTGACCTGAGACGTTAAAGAGCATCCGTACATTAACTAAATAAATGAACAAATTTCGGAAAGACAAACGCCAGATAATTTTAGGCACTGATAGGACCGCACTCAGTTACGTCATCATTAATTTATTTTAGTTCCCAAGGACATAGAGGCTAAGGATGTTTGAATAAAAATATGTTTTGACATTTTCAAAAGTGCAAAAACTTTTTTGTAAATTTACAGTGTCAGAATTTTTAAATGTCATAAAATGTATCCTATTTTGAATTCTGAACGTAAAAATATAAATTACTAGTGGTGAGATCTTTGTCGGATCTTGAAAATATGTCATAATGAAATTTTTAGTAAACTTTTTGAACGCAGTTATTAGAATGTTTAGGTAGGTAATAACATTTTTACTTTAGGCTTCTAAAGTATGGTCGTTCATCTTGCAAAATAGATGCATTATATGTTAATAGTCTTGGGAAAAATATTATTATACAAGATTATATTTACCTAAATATTATAAAATATTGCATGAGCCATAATATACAGTTTTCCTCATTATCACTGCATTCTTAATTACAAGAATTTCATGGCTAGGTAAATCTTTTTATTATTTTAATAGGAATTCTAATAGGAAAAAACAAAAAGCTTTTGTAGATAAAAAAATGAAAGTCTAAGCTGGTTAATCTCTTACCCTGACAAAAGAAAAGAAACGGTGCAATTAAGTTGTTCACAAAGCAATAAATAACACCACGAGTGCTGATAACTTTTCGGCAATTTAACTGAGGTTAATGGATATTTGCTGTCACGATAATTATTTCGAGAATGAGACCGAAGCACAACAAGCATGAGTTTGAAAGTTCAATTAAATTACCTAAGAAAATTTATAAGGAAGAGGAGATTCGATAACATAATTGCAATGCAAGAACAATGCCTTTTTATTCGAATAGAAACAGACATTAAGTAAAAAACTGAATATAGGAGTTATTATGTTCTCTCAATTACTCCAATAATAGGGAAATGCTCAAATCTGCTCTTACACAATATCTGTGATAGTTGATGAATTCACAGACGAATAACATGTGATGCCCAAATAGTCATAAGACCATATATATATATATATATATATATATATATATATATATATTAATGAAAAATAAAAATAAAGAAACACTATTAACAATGTAACAAATTAACACTAATAATGAAAGTAGATAAAGATAAAACACAGAGAAAGAGTCACACTTGAAATTGCTATATTTCGAACTACTGCGAGTTCTTCAATGGCAATGGTCTAGCTTCTTGCCATTGAAGAACTCCCAGTAGTTCGAAACATAGCAATTTCAAGTGTGACTTTATCTCAGTGTTTTATCCTTGTCTACTTTTATTATTAGTGTTAAACTGTAATGGACTGCTTCTCTTTTATCTTGTATTTCGGCTTAAATATTATACGTATGAAATTGAGCACATGTACTTCTATACCTAAACATCTTTCATCTCTATACAAATATCATGAATGTAATTTTGTGTATCTTGACACGTTCCGCGTTCTGCTATGCAAGAATGCTGGAATGTAGATCTATCTTACTCTTAATCTTAAGAACTTTTGAACATTTTCAGCGGCAAAAAGATGACGCTTGTCAGTAGGTACCTTTTTTTAAGTCGAATACAAGCCAATGGTACAAATTTAAATTTCCCTTCAGAAAATTAAAGTTTAGCAAGTCTCAAACTTACTGCGAGCCGTTCTAAAAGTTCTCGACTTGACCAAGAAAATACAAGATTTAAGAGAAGTTTTTCTCAACATCGTCACCTTGATAATCAACACGTTTACACCAACGACTTTCCTAAATAAAATAAGACTGAAAAATAAGTGTCTGTCTCAGCTTTAATCTCATTATTTGATGTGAATATTCATCCACCAGATTTCTTTCGCAGGGAGCCAAATCCGACTTAACACTCGTATAGAGGATGTGAAAGCACTTGGAAGCGAAGATCATGCAGTTTTGCAGCAACAGTCCCAGACCTGTGTGAAGCGCATTATTGTGATGAAAGAGAACTTTCTTTTTCGCAAGGTGAGGACGTTTAACCTGAATAGCATCCTTCAGTTGATCCAGTAGTGAAGCGTAATACTCCCCGGTGTTGGTTCTGCCCTTCTGGAGGTAGTCTACGAGCACCACACCACTAGAATCCCAGATAACCGTAGCTATGATTTTTCTTGCAGGTGTAACAGTTTTTGCTTTCTTTGATGCACTTTCACCTGTTACCACCACTGTTTGAATGCTCCTTCGTCTCTGGTGTATATAGTGATAAATCCATGTTTCGTCTACTGTTATTGAACGTTGGATAAACTCACTGTAATTGCGTTTAAACAAGTCTAAACACTCTTGGGATATGTTCATTGGAATCCATTGTTAACAAAGGTGGCAACCATCGAGCGTAAAACTTTCTCATACCCAAAACTTCTGTAAAATGTAGTGGACACGGCCTACCAAGGTCTTTGTAATGTCAGCTAATCGGCGATCATTGAGTACGTCCTTGTGAATTTTTGTTACAATCTCGTCGAGCGTAGAAGTTTTGGGACGACCTTTGCGCTCATCACCTTGAATAGATGTACAACCACGCTTATATTCAGCAGCCCACTTTTAAACCATCGAAAACGACGGGGAAGAGTCCTTTAATGTGGAATGTAACTCCTTTTGAATTTCTTTTGGGGATTAACCCAATAAAACTAAGTACTTTATCACAGCTATATTTCAGTTTTATCCATTTTGTAGAAAGTTTTAACACTAGTTTGTTTACACGATCATCAGAAACAAGTGACTAAACTTATGCATCTAAAAATTTACAGCGCGTCATCTAAAGGATGATACTTATTAACTACCATGGTAATTTGGCCACCTTCACGACATCTCTGGTTCAGGCCGAGAACTTTTAGAACAACCTTAGTATATGTTTACCGTTTGCAAATATAACAAGGTGCAGCCCATAAGTTCCTGGCCTGATTAAGAAGGCCATGATTCATTCTGATACATGTTTTTCCCGGCTACACCGTTCATTATGCTCATTTAAGTCAGACGAATAGTGTTATACTGCGGTCTTCTTCTTTGAGAGGTCCCTTCCTCTCCTAATATCTACATACGAACTATAAATAGTGGATTGTGAAGGACTGCACGATGTAATCTTTTAATCCCTCCGCTCTCAAACGGACATCGTAACGTGAAAATGCTTTCGCTTGAATTCGCCCTAGCGTACACATATACTGCTGACACCACACAAACCCATGTCCATTTCCAAAATTTTCGAAAGACCCTCGTAACTCAGACGTAAAACACAACGTAAACGGCCAAGGTATATAAATAAAGGCCTCTATGTATTTTCAATATTATCTCTAAGAGCATACTCTTAATATGCAGTGCGACCAGTGATGCTTTACCCCCGTGGCGCGGGGCTTTTCCTATGAGCAAGTCACAACTCGTAAGCCACACCGTCGAGTGGTAGCAACCCTGTTTGTTTACTAGTTGATCTTGCTGATTGTCGCAGTCGTAGCGCAGCTGTTCCTGGGTGTGTGTTGTGTTGTTCCTTTCTTAATTCTACAGTATACATAAAGTGTATTATGTCTCGTATATTTACAACGACACAACGTGTCTTTACGTATGGTTCATATGTGTTAACTCAGTCGTAAAACAATTTTTGAGCATATGGTTGATTCTGTTACTTATATGAATAACTTACTAACCCAATTTTTTCCAGAGAGTTAACCGGCAGGGAGCGTGCTCATGCATTTTTTCTACAGGACTCTGCCACTGCTCACACTGCGAATAATTATGAGAGGAATTCACAATGTGTTTCCACATGATAGAGTTATAAGTAGGGTTATGTGGTCCCCTCGATCCCCCGATTTAACAGCCTGCGATTATTATCTCTAGAGTAAATTAAAAAATGCTGTGTATAAGACGGACTCGCACGCCATACAAGAACTCAAAGATAATATTCGTCATGAAATTGTCCGGATTTCTCAAAATGAATTACTGCGAGTGGTGAATAATATCCAAAAATGTGTGGAGAATAAAAACGGACATTTTAACACCTTATTTGATCATTCGGTAAATAATGAACATTCTAGAGTGATTTGTGTATTATTGCATGGTTGATTTCTTTTATTGTTTTACCCTCCCGTTAATCACCGGACTATGTTGGCCAGCTAATGGCTAGGGGGAAAACAAAACTGACCGCACGATATTTTATGCCATGAACATAAGTAACTACTTCAGACACACTCATATTTTCCATTTGTTCGAAGCATTCTAACTGTAAGAAGTTTATCATTACACTAAAAGTTAGACACAACTCATATTGTGGTTACTAAGTTGTGTGGCTGATAAAAGCTCGCCACTATTTTCGTTCTGGAAATGGGGCTTCTCAAAGTAAAAACAGACATTGTAAAAGGTGATGGAAGTGAGCCCCGGGGGAGAACAAATCTTGGGAGCCGCAAGAGACCATCTCGTCTAATTAGCGGAGGCCGTGATCTGATCCGGCAGTGTTTGCCCTCGCAAGGCGGGAGAACAGCCTTTTGTTGACATCGGGTCAACACTTGCTGCAAGTTTCATTAGCTAACTGCTTCTATATATCTGACTCATCCCTGGACTGTTAAGTACAGCGTGTTCTGTAACTGCTGTCTTTCAACACATTTACCATTACCCATTGTGTTGCCCTAAAATTGTACACAAGTATTATTAGAGGGCTGTTCAACAAAGAATTGTCATACTTTTTAAAGATATAATTCCTAGGTCCAAACATTTAACTTTACAATATTTTGTTACCTTAATACATAATGTACACGTGGTACTAGTTTCATTGTTACCACTTTCAGTTTCCGCCTGTGACAGGTTTGGAAGAACAATATCCTGCTCTGAAACTCTACTTTTGTCTGAACAAATCTTCAGCTGAGGTCTATACACTGTTACAGGAGGCCCATTGAGTTAGTATAGCTTGGAGATTATTTAATTATTTAATTTTTTTTAATTTTATTCTGCAATGCTTGTATCTGGATAACTTGATTCTATATCAGGACATAATACTGCAGATTAATTTTAATTTATTCCTCTTTTACATTTTTCAATACAATTTAAATCTACATATTTTAAAACTACAGTACTAATACTATGACTAAACAAAATTAAAACTTTAAAAACTAAATCGGCATCGGAAACCAACATAAAAACTATTTAAACTATAACGTATAATTTTACCTTAATTTTTACACTTCACTTATATTTCAATCACCGTACTTTTTAGATAACTTTACTTTTATAGTTTGGAGTTTTTATATAACTTACAATCTAAAATCTTCATATCTGCTAACGCTCGGTATCCGGGCTGTTCCCCACCGGAGTTCTAGGCGACAGGACCCAGTCTCAAGCAGCAGCTATATCCATGGTGTGTTGACAGCGCAGTTTTCTTTTCTTCCCTTCTCTTTTCCCTTCGTCTTCTTCTACATTTCAACTTTCATCTGTGCATTCATCATCATAGATTTGGATTGTTCATTGGTGCTTTTTACCTCTGTGCTTCTTCTTTCTTCCTTCTCTACCTTTTCCATATATTCCTTATATTTTCTTCCTTCTCATGTTCTCGGTCTACTTTTTCTTCTATAAACTGCTCCCTTTCTACCCAATGACTTCTATTATTCTCTTCTTTCATTAATTCTGCTTCGTTCTATTGATTAAAATGGGGGGTTGTCTTCTTCTTTTTGTTTTTGAACTGATTCTTTTTGTATATATCTTTCTTTGCTTTCTCTAATTCTCTCGGAACTTCTAGGGAAGTATACTGTTCTTCCTCTCTTATTTGATTTTATTGTTTATACACTCTTCTGCCATTTTACACGATATTTCAATAGTTAAAGCATTCAATGTCCTAACTTGATCTCTCATGATTGTTTAAAATGTTTAAAGAGGGAAGTAATCAATTGCAAAGGAAGATGGACCTAGTACTCCAGTGTGTGTTCTAACGAACCAAACATTAACGCCGCTGCTGTCACTGTGAGAGAGGATCGTCTGTTAACATTAAGAATACTTTTAGAAATCATGAAAATTTCACCCCAGGTTGGTAGCGGAAAACCCTCTCTCATCCGCTACTACACAGACCGTGAATAAAGACGCAACAAATAGCTCTTTTCGCGGAAGTGTGGTACATTTTCCACCTGTTTTCATTTCCTATTACACGAACATATACCCTTCTTTGACTCCCGCA
The DNA here is from genome assembly GCA_030762175.1 of Metallyticus violacea. NCBI lineage: Eukaryota > Metazoa > Arthropoda > Insecta > Mantodea > Metallyticidae > Metallyticus > Metallyticus violacea. The sequence goes on from CM060830.1 coordinate 12,565,988, forward strand.
GTTTAACTCCCACAAACCCACATGCAACCCTCATGAGAGTGCACCATGAGATTGCACCAAGAAGGACTACATTTCCCGGATCCCAATGTAGGCATCTATAGCAGACACAATGGCGGAAATTGGATCGGTCCGTGCTGTTAATTACATGGATTTGTTAATTTGATTGCAGTTACCTGGTTTACGTGATTTATAATTGGAAATAAATAAACCGTAGTGTGTTACTTTTTTGTATTTTATTTTATATTTTAATACTGATTTAGTGAAATCACACCAGGAACTTGTGTAATAGCAAATGTTTAGTACAACATGGGTTGTTATTGTATGTCTTAATTATGGCCGTATAATACATTACAGTTCCTAAATAGCAATAATTAAAATAGTGAAAATAGTTATAACGTGCAAGTTTTGAAGTTAATGATGCAACTGTAGTGTACATTAAACATTTCATATCAAAAATTTGGGCTAGGGAGAATTTTTTCCCTTAGCAATTATATCTAATCTACCATTATATGTGACCGTGAGGCTTAGGAAAGGAAAGATTCCGAAGTGAAGTGAATTTGAGAGTTTTAATGAATGGTATGAGCAGGATGTTTTTGACTCCTTTGCAAGTGAGGTTAACACAAGAGTACACCCGTTTATAACTATTGCCAAAGAAGACTGTGTTCTTTTCATAAAATAGACGATGATAAATATGATACTGACCCATCCAAGTCGATTAGTTTAGGGTGTCCAGTAATTTGGAAGTTTACAATTCATGTTATTTTATATTTTGTTTGCATGTGAAAAATATTGTTTGTAAATAATTTCAGATTCTAAAAATATGTCGAAATATTTACTAATGATAAATAATGTAATCTTGTAAAGGTAATACAAGAGTAAACATTTCATATTTACTATTGGCAGGAATGGGGGCGACTACGGCCGTCATTTTTTCTGCTTTCTGGGTAAAGGTAGTCGGTCTTCGGTACTCTATATTCAAAGATTACTAAAATGCCATCAATGTCTCTTTGGTAACACCAAAAAAATTTACAAAAGATGTCAATGGATCAATAATAACGGAGACAGGAAAATTTGGACAGAAGATGAAGGTCATTCAAGACATAAATTGGAAACGATGTGCTTTTCTGGAGGAAGAAATTGAACATATTAGTGATTAATCCAGAACGGAGCAACAACAAGTACGGGGGGGGGGAACTCCAGGTGACGTCGGTCCTGGTGGTGTAGTGGTTACCATACTTGCCTCCTAAACCCAAAACGCGGGTTCAAACCCGGCCAGGACCGATGGATTTTTTCGGGCGTAAAAATCCTAAGTATGGCTTCCTTCGGAAGGGAAGTAAAGCCGTGGGTCCTGTCGTACATTTGCGGCACGAAAAAGAACCTCAAGCCTGAAAGAGAGGCCTCTGAGCAAAATTTGTCGGCCGTTTCACGCCCTTAGTTGAATGGGACGCTGATGACCTGAGATGTTAAAGAGCGTCCATAAATAAATGAATCAAAAAAAAAAAAAAAAAAAGAA